>VZRR01011618.1:2459658-2478862 GCA_013398015.1 Oreocharis arfaki
GATCTTGGCCTGTTTAGCCTCGTGAAGGTTTTCAGAGGACATTATTCTTCTTTACAAATTTAAAAAAAAAAAATATATATATATATACATACATACACCTTAACTGAAATTTGAGGAGGAAACTGTGTCTTTTTTACATGGCAAAACTATGAACATATAGAAAACCTCAAAGGTCAATTACAGGGAATTAGTGGGCCAAAAGCTGTGTAGAAGCAGATTTATATCTGTACATCAGAGAGAATGGATTAGCTATCAGGGCAGGGTTTAACCTAAGGGAAATGAAAACAAACAAACAAAACAAACCCCTGAAGATCAAGTCTCAGGCTCTCTGTAAGATTTAAGGATGTGAAAATTTCCCAAGTAACAAGCTATTTTTATACCATCTATTTTAAACCTTTCTATTCACAAGATGATTCTTCTTTTATTCATGTTCCTTCAATCTATTATACAGACCATACTTGCTAGCTACTACATTTTAGGACCATGCAAACTGTAAATATTGGTTTGTATTAAAAACAGGTCTGAGGGTTTAGCATTTGCATCCAGACAAAGTCTTTTCGAAGTTCATAAGTGTTTTGATTCAGACCCACTTGAAGGCCTTGATTCTGCAAGATGCAAAGCGTTTTCAGCTCCCACCAAAGTCCAAGGCATTTGAAAGTGCTCTGTACTTTGAAGGGTTGGGCACATAATTTAAAAAAACTCTGTTAAAAAAAACCCAAACAACCAACAACACTCTCCTCAATGATCCATTATTTAAGGCGCATGAATTTAATTACTTACTGTAACTAAGCTCAAGAAAGCTAGTCTTCTCACTTGGAAGGATACCAAATTTCCATGTCTGCATATAGGCACAATCACATACAGTGTGACCTTAACAAGATTTATGGTGTGGTTTATTAATTCTCTAAATTGGTTCCATAAATCTACACTAGCCCTCACTATTTAGCTGAGTAAACGGTCTTTGATCTCTGCAGAGAGAAGAAACATACAAATCAGATTTCTTTCATAAAGGTACTGGGCCAGACCCTGCCCTTGGAGGTATGGCCAGCCGCTCCTTGTCCCTCTCTCCATGGCAGGAATTCACAGCAGAATTTCATCTGCCATATGCAAATCACATCCTCAGTTAAAACAGTTTGGATTTCTAGATGATGGGCATTTTATCTGTGCAGTGCTGCTCATTTTGCAGCAACTAAAAAGCCCCAGGAATTTGGGAGATTTTTTCACATGGGGAAAAAGTTAACTTTTCCTCATTTTATTTACAGAAAGCTGTTACAAGATAACACTGTCTACAGATATTTCACTTAGAACAACACAACCATTTTAACAAAGATAGTTTTATTCAAGATCTACTCTGTAGGTTGAAGCAATGGACTGGCTGCTCACGCTCCACAGTGGACCAAGCTCAGCTCTCTGGGTTTGCAGAGCTCTCTGCTGGGATGCTCTATGCATTATCTCACAGACAGTTTTCACACAGCAGTTTTTCTTCTTGCCTATAGAAAGCCATACTGGGCCTAGATGTGGCTTCATTCTGGCAGACTGCTACTACAGTTCACATTGCTGCTGCTGCCTTCCCAAGATAAATCACAACCAGTTCCACTACGCCTCTAAAAAATTTTGATAACAGAAGTCAAACATTCTTTTAACGGCAAACAGTGAACTCAAGAAATCTGCACCACATTAAGATACCTCAATTTTGTTTCATGCTGATCAGGAAAAGGAAGGGAAAATTAGACTATACTTTACTTTTATTAGCATTTTGAAATTTTTCTTTAACAGTCAAATTAAGCCATGATGTGTTATTAAGTAACAGAGTGTTTGCAAACTCATAAAAACTGAAAAGTATTCCACTGAGTTAAAATCAAAATGTGACACAACACATCTTTTGCATTTGCACCACACTGAGCTTAGAAAGCGGCATCATGTTTACTACAATGTCTGGGGAAAACTCAACAAATGCTATTGCTCTTCAGTTCAGGCTTGTCCTCCTTTATGTTCTTCACATCCTCATAAAATTCAGATTTGAGGTTTGGTTAGGTTCATTTTCAGTCTCAGTCCAAAAACATTTTCAAATAGAAACTGAATTATCCCATAGGCTTATGCCTATATTAATATAGCTCTTTCCTGTACTTTCAAGTTTAACTTTGAGATGAAACAGCTCAACCTTTTGTGTTGAAAATACAAAGAAACCAACGTGGTCTGCCTCTTTTTGTAGTTATAAAGGGGGCAATTGGATTCTTATCAAACTGTATGTGAAGAACTAATTTTAATAGCTGTATTATTCTTTAATTATTTCTTTAACTTTGTAATTTCATCAGTTAACACAGTGCACAAGAGGCAGTATTTGGCTCCATAGGTGTGCACCTCACACAGGTGAAATTTTTTGCAGACACTATCTGGAACCAGATGAGTGAGGACAAAGTATTTTGTTCAAGTCTGTGCCAAATATGATGAAAACTGAGGAAATGAACATGAAAAGAATAGATTTAGAAAATACCTAAAAGAATCAGTTCCACTAGGAGACTTACAATCGGGAGGTTGGTCACACATCTACTGCTTTTGATAACTCCTGAGCAAGAATTCATGAGCTCTAAACGGACTCCTAAATTTTACTGAAAAAAGTGAAGACACAACACATCTCTGTCATGGTGGGAGTTGGCTCTGAAGACTTTACCAGACAAAAGGCTAATTCAAGGGAAAAAATATAGTGCAGGTAATGCTTTATCTCTGGAGCTGAGAGGCATTGTACTGAAGCTGCAGAAGCTACTTGAGTGTTGAGGGAGAAAAATTTTTCTAGGTACATCCACACAAGCTGGTATCTAACACACTGTACAGGGGCCAAAGGCCCAGGATCTGTTGTTTAGGTGGATACCTATTCCCTCTTTGTCCTAATAATAATAAAAGAACCAAACAAAAACAACAACAAAAAAAATCCCCACCACTCTAGAAGAATTCCCGATACCATGATAACATGTTCTTGTCTTTGTTAGATCAGGATTTTATCTAGAGCTTAAATCATCCTTGTTTTTCTCCCCTGGACTCAATCCAATGAAACCACTTCTTTATTCAAAGGTAGTGCCTCAACCTGAACACAATATGCGGCTGAAGCAGCATTAACTCAAAACACAGCTAAAAGTGCCCTTTGTGTGTTTGTGCTGTATACTTATTAAAGCCAATTTTTTTGCTATTAAAACAAGAGCCAGCACATTGAGACTTTTCCACGTACCATGAATTCTAAAGTCTCTGAACCAGAGACAATTTCTTTACTAAAGGCACTCCAAATCCAAAATGTGGCTTTGCTCTCTGTAAATGAAATTCGCCATATCTGTTGTAATTTTATTCCTGTGTGCATTATACTTGTTTCCCCATCTACATTTTCCTTTTCTTCTATTGACAGTAAATTTCATCTGCCACTCTAGCATGCTGTCACTCACTCCTGTGAGATTCTTCTGCAACTCTTTATGCTTAAGTTTGATTTCCAGAATAATTTTCTATCACCAAATGCTCTCATTATTCAATTTAATATCTAAGTTCATTTATGAATATGTTGAACAGCACAGCTACCAGCTGGATACTACTAAGTTCCCTTTACCAAGCAAGCTGACCATTTGTTCCCACTTATTTTTCCCCCATCTTTTAACTAGTTATTAACCCCTAAAAGGATTGTCCCTCTTGTTTTCTGATAGCTGTTTCTTTCTTACCAGGTGTCTGCTGCAAATACAACCCAGCAGAATGAAACAGCCTCGGAGGTTCCTGGAGTGTGTGGTGGGGAACTAGGGGAGGTGCCCTGCTGGGCCTCTTGTTAGTGAATAGAGAAGAACTGATGAGTGATGTGATGACTGGTGGCTGTCTTGGGCACAGCAGTCACAAAATGATACAGTTTTTGATTCCTGGAGAAGTAAAGAGTTGGGTCAGCAGAAATTCCAAGCTTGGACTTCTGGAGGGCAGACTTTGACCTGCTAAGGAGGTCAGAGTCCCTTGGGAGGCAGCTTTGAAGGTGAAAGGAGTCCAAGGAGGCTAGACATTCCTCAAGAAGCAAAATCATAAAGGCACAGGACCAGGCTGTCCCCACATGCCAAAAGATGAGCCAGTGGGGAAGAAGACCAGCCTGACTGAACAGGGAGTTTTGGATAGAGCTCAGGGGGAAAAAAAGATTGTTTGTGACCTTTGGAATAAGGAGCAGCAACTCAGGAGGTATGTTTTCTTGGCTGGCTGGATGGCCAGGCCCAGGGAGTGGTGGTGAATGGAGCTACTTCCAGCTGGTGCCTGGTCACAAGTGGTGTTGATCATGCCTTAGCACTGGGACCAGTCCTGTTTAATGTCTTTATCAATGATTTGGACAAGGGAGTCAAGGGCACCCTCAGTTTGCAGGGAACACCAAGTTGGGCAGGAGTGTTGGTCTGCTGGAGAGTAGGAAGGCTCTGCAGAGGGATCTGGACAGGTTGGATCCCTCTGCAGATCCAAGGCTGCCAGTGTGAGAGTGAACAAGACCAAGTGCCAGGTCCTGCACTTGGATCACAAAACCCCAGGCAGTGCCACAGGCTTGGGCAGAGTGGCTGGAAAAGGATGACTGGAAAAGGTGCCCATTGGAAAAGGACCTGGGGGTGCTGGTTGACCACAGCTGAACATGAGCCAGCTGTGCCCAGGTGGCCAGGAAGGCCAGTGGCACCTGGCCTGTATCAGCAATAGCGTGGCCAAAAGGACCAGGGCAGTGATTGCCTCCCTGTACTCACCACTGGTGAGGCCACACCTCAAATCCTCTGTTCAGTTCTGGGCCCCTCACTGCAAGAAAGACATTGAGCTGCTGGAGCATGTCCAGAGAAGGGAGCTGGTGAAGGGTTTGGAGCATGTGTCCTGTGAGGAGCAGCTGAGGGAGCTGGAGGTGTTTAGCCTGGAGAAAAGGAGGCTCAGGGAGACATTGCTCCCTAAAACTGCTTGAAAGGAGGTTATAGCGAGGTGGGGGTCAATCTCTTCTCCCAAATAACAGGAGTTTGGAAAAGAAGAAAGGGCCTCAAGTTGCATCAGGGAAGGTTTAGAATGAAAACAAGGAAAAATTTCTTCATGGAAAGGGTTGTCAAGCCCTGGTGCAGGCTGCCCAGAGAAGTGGTGTAGTCAACCCTGGAGGTATTCAAAAGACATGTAGATGTGGCACAAAGCGACATGGTTTAGTGGTGGACTTGGCAGTGCTGGCTGAATGGCTGGACTCAGTCTTAAAGGTCTTTTCCAACCTAAACAATTCTATGATTCTATGAAAAGCCATCAAGCAGAAATTGTTTAGGGAAACTTTCTGGAAATTCCAAATATACCCTTATCGGCTCCACTGCAGAGGTTTTAATTTGTCTCTATTTAATTCCTTTACACAAGCCTCCAACAAATCTGTGAGATAAAATCCCTCTATAAACGCCATCTTGTGTTTTCACAATAAATCATATTTATCTGTATTTCTACTTTATTATTAGCATGGGCTCTGCCCAAGAGAGAGGTCAGATTCATTCCTGCTCAGACATTCAATATTTGTCTTTTTTCTTCTTGGACCAAGGAGGGGTTCCTTAATACAATATTATTGACTCATATTCCATTTTTCATCCACAAGTATAACATTTTTCTATAAAACTGCTGTCTAACTAAGTTCCCCATCCTGAGTTTAGGTAAATGCTTGTTACCTCTGCCTGACAAGACAAAAAGCAAATTTAACTGAAAAAAATTTCTTCCAAAGGGGACCCTTTATCCACCTGATCCCTTCCCAATCTGTTGGTAGTGACACCTGATAGTGGAAGTAAGAACACATCCTTATTTATCAGTCCCCTCTGGCAATTAGTTGGGTCTGCTCTCTCTCTGGTATGCTGAGCAGGAACAGGCTGTATACTTGTGTTGTATAAGGATAGTTTAGGCATATCAATGTTTTTGCACTGATGGGACACGGGGAAGGTGATGCGTGCGTTTGTGTGTCTGAGCTGGGTGTGGGTTGTTGCTGGGTGATTAAAACACAAAGTATGTTATGGTGAGATAGATTATTTGAAGAATGTACAGCGATGAAAACCACTAGAGGGAAGAAGGCAAAAAATGACTTGATTCTAATACTCAACAGTATGCGAAAGGTTAGGGAACAAGACAGTCAAAATATAATTTCAGAGCCTGATTCAAATCCCACTGAAGTAAATGAAAAATTCCCTTTGGTTTCAATGGAGTCTGAACTTGATCGTTAATAGCTGTCATTCTGAGACTGCACTCACACTTCAAATGTGTTTTAAATTTAACAAAAGAAAATTAGACAAGTAAGGCGGCATGTGAATTGTAGAATTTGATTAATATAGTCAGAAAAATCAATTTATTAAGTCCTATCCTACTTCCTTTGGAATCGGTGAGAGCTTTACCATTGATTTCAGCTGTAGAAAAACCTCACTGCTTCCTAGAGGGAGCTTTCCATCTGAGTCTCCAACAAGGAAATGCTCATTCACAAGCTGTGTGATCTAATCCATGGCAGCTTTAGCAGAACACACTGACATCCCTAGAGAGCAGGATGAAGTCAGATCAGGGCTGTAAGATGAACCAAGGCCACGTAAAGCCTTGCTTAAGTCAACATAAGGATATTATAGTCGAGATTTCACCACGGCCTTTCCATTGCAGTGGGAACTTGAAGCAAAGAGGGTTGAGGGAGAGTTGAAGCGGGGAGACCCGGTGATGCAGGGTTACGTAATAATCCAGCCTGCTAATCACAAAAGCATGGATAAGCATTTCAGCCTATATCACACAGGCAAGCATCTAATCTTGGAGATGCTTTCTGGTGGGGTGTTTTAGCTTCCTTTATCTTTCTTTCATTTTTTTCCTTTTTTTTTTCCCCCTGATTGTCACACAACCTGAGGTGAGAGGAAAGAAAAGAACCCCCCCTGCAGATAAACCACAGCAATCAGGATAATGATTGCAAAGGATCATCAGTCTTCAGGACATGACCTGAGCACAACCAAGGGCAAAAAGAACATTTTTCATCTCTCCCTTCCTTCCCTCCCTCCTAGTTTGTCACTGCAGAAATGTAGGGCAGCAGGTAAGCAGAGATGGTGTTTCTGATTCTTAGGCAAGACACAACATAAAATGTACAGGTCAGCCCTCTTGGGTCAAAACCAAAGGAAAAGGAGAAAAGAATCCCTGAGAAAAGGATTAAGCAGGAATCCTCCAAATCCCTGCCTTGATTCACTTGTTCCTAGAAATGAAAAGAAGCCAACTGAGCTTGCAATTGCCTTTCCCAGATGGGAGATAGGGACTTTCCAAATTCTTCATCTGTCATCAGCCAGGGATAGAAAACCCTTGTCATCATCCCAAGGAAAAGAAGAGGGTAAATGTTTGTCAGGGAGATGCTCTGTATCTCATTTGTTAAGCACCTGAAGTGTAAATAATTATAGGTCAGGCCCAGCTATACATTATTTGTTGTCCTATTATAAAATTACTATAAGCTCATATTTCAAAGGATTTGTTTACAGGAAAACCGTAACCAGGTTACATAAACTCCCAAAGCAGGGTCAGCAAACTTACTTAATGTACTTTGCTGATACATATCTTTTATTCCTGAAAGACAGCAATGAAGAAAACTGAAAAGGGTTGAGAGTGCACTGAATGCCGTATGAAAATCTGTAAGGCAGTTTAAACTGATGATTGCAAAAATATTTATCTGTTGTCACAAACTGAATTAATCAAGCAAATCACATATATCTGTCCCAGGAGGGCACTAACTGCAATTCTTCAAAGTTTTAGCACAGTTTGGATCCTACAAGATCTTACTGATACCATGATATCTTAGAGGTCTTCTTTGACCTTAATAATTCTATGATTCTATGATGTGGTGCTGCTCAAAAAGGTTTAGCATGCTGTTAGGAAAGTAAATTAACTCATCTGTGGGAGATGAGGAGGTGATCAGATCAACAGGACAGAAAATAATCAGTGTACAAGTGGAGAGTCACAGATTTCAAACTCTCTCTGCCCTGACAAATTTAAAACACATTTCAAGAAGGAAGATAAATGGGAGAAGGGAAGCCCTCCCAACCATCAGCAGTGCCAGCTGTTTTGCAGCAGGGTTATAGGGAATACCCAGGGGACACAAAGGGGGCACATCAAGCACCTGAACACAATATTGATCCCCTCCCAAGGGCTGGGGTATATTAAGAGACCTTGCCAGGGAGAGAGCATCAGTGCCATAGGGCTTACACAGATTGGCACCTCTCTGGCTGGAATGCAGAAAGGACAGACTGATACTGGTGGTGGACAACAAGATCAGTCACTTTTGCCACTCCTGAACTCACATCTAAGATGTATTCACGGAAAAGCAATTTACCCTGCTCATATGTTAGTGAAGCCTATGGGTAAACAGAAGCGTCACTGAACAGCTCACGTGTAATGTTCTGCTGGCCTTGCAAGGGGGATTAAATAACTATGAAACAGGATGGAAGACTGAATATATTTTTCTGTTATCAAACAGCTTTGCATTAGGTTATTCTTCAGATCCATGGGAAAAAAAAAAGTTTGTCTCATGTCTGAGACTTTCCTTATTCTCCAGAAAACTGAATGACAGAGGGGAAGTAATAACAGAAAAATAAACCTCAACAAAACCCCCTAAATGCACATGCCTCTTTTCACTGCACTGAGATTCTCCCAGAGGTAAGAGCAAAACAAGGTCTTTGGAATTTTGGATGTATTGACAAGCTGTTGTCAGACTGCATATACATTTATTACACCACACTTGGATTCTTCAGTGCACACTTTACTTGGCTAGTAATGTTTTCAAAATACATGGGCCTCTGAAATTATTGTACAAAGCTCTTTCAGAGAGGCTAAAATGCTTCACTGCACCTAAAACTATGCAGTGACAACACAGCAATCTGAGGCATAGCTGCCACAGGTATCAGAAATACCTGCAAAGGGAAGATTTAAAAGATGAAATAGGCTAAACCCCATTCTTCTACTTAGATGACTATAAAAAGACTATGATTTATGGTAATTCACTGCAAGTTCTCCAGCACCATCACATCAGAGCACCTCTCAACCTTCATGTACTAACCTTAGAAAATTACCTAAGGTGAGGTCGTATTCCTATTTCTGCTCTAACAACAATCAGTGTTGAACAGATGAAAACTCAGGAAAAAGAAAAAGCTAATTTCCTGACTGCCATTGTGTCACCTCCTTTCCAGATGATGTCTTTTATTCATCTTGACCTCTGTGTCATGCTCAAGATCACCTTCAGATCAACATTTCCTGTCATGTAAAATTCAATATGCCAGTATAGGAGAATAAATGGATGTGAACAGGATTGAAAAGAATAAAGCAAAGTACTCTAGCAGAAACACTAATTATAACCTATAATTAAAGAGTAGATAATTTCAAAAAGTTGTAAATAAAATGACTAGATTATTTATGGGATTTATTGCACTTTCCAAAAAATAAGGTTAATATAGTTTATATAACCAAATAGATGTCCAGAAATTCTCACTTTATCACAAAACTCAGTTAAGAAATGCAAGAAAACTCAGGAGGTCACCCGGGAAAAATGCAGCTAAAAGTTAGTAGCACCTCCTTTGAAGTTGCTTACTCTAAGGGAAAAATCTGGCATTAAAAAACTCACTTTCTTGATGTGATTTTGAAGTCTGGTGCCACCAGTAAAACAATCTACGGTTTGTGCCTTATTATTTGTTATATGAATATTTTACTCTATCCCAAGTGAGAAAAAAATAGAAGCACATCTCCTACATAGGCAAAGGCAAGGAGCTTTCTGTTTCCCCCTGCCTAGAAATCACACAGCAGCAGAGTGTCACAAGAAAGACTGGCATCTTCAACTAACATCAGTACTCCTCCATAACAAATAATTTACACTTGATGATCCATTTAAAACAGATCTTAATTACGTGCAATATAGTTGCACTTATTGATCCACAGACCTATTGGATCTGTACAGATCAAATCCTTATCGATCTGTGGACATAACCTTTTCTCAAGAAGATTAATTTGAGTTAAATCAAATACCACATTAAATGCTTAGACCATCTTTTTAGATTCGTGTGTGCTCTCCTGGCTTCAGAAACCTACTGCTAAAAATATTCAGCTACAGAGTTTATCCAGATTTATAAATAATGTGGCTGGGGCAGCTGTTCTCCTAATGGCTGTGTGCTAAGCAGACTTGCAAAGCCTGGCACGGAAAAAAAAGGATCCTTCAGATCTCACAGGCTACAAGAGGAAGATCTAGAAAAGTCTTGAGGTTTCACTACAACCTAAAAGGTCTCATGCTGGTGTTGGTCACACATCTCCAGTGCAGAAGCACCTACCACCCTTGGCTGCAGTGGATACAACAACAGGTTCACAGAGCTTGTCCACAGCTCTGTGTCCACA
This sequence comes from Oreocharis arfaki, assembly GCA_013398015.1. Classification (NCBI taxonomy): domain Eukaryota; kingdom Metazoa; phylum Chordata; class Aves; order Passeriformes; family Paramythiidae; genus Oreocharis; species Oreocharis arfaki. The sequence goes on from VZRR01011618.1 coordinate 2,470,024, forward strand.
GTTTCTTCCAAATAACTGCTAAGTCAACACTGTCAGGGAACAGAGGACTATTGCTACAGGCAGTTTCTCTCCCTTCACTTTCACAGAAATAAAAGGGGGAAAAGTTAAATTGCTGTGGGAATTTTAGAAACATTGATTCTATAATATGAAGAGGAAGAACGTATCACCCATAGGAAGATTTAAACCTTCAAAAGGGCAAGTTGCAATTCTCTATTCATTCTGCAAATCTTTTTTGTATAGTGTTTTGTGTGCAAATATGTATCTAGGAAACAAAAGAATTCAGCTAAAATAGTTTTTTAGTAGTACAGGAGCTAGTAATACTTTCTAGAAATTCCTTTTCTTTTTTTGTATTTAAGCTGAACTAAAATTTTTGTGTCTCAGGAAACTTCATTTCAAAGTGACATGTTTCATTATGTTCAAAGATTTTGCAAACACAAACCAAGTCCAAATGTATAAAAATTTTATTAAATCTTAGATTCAGTGAGAATATTTTATGATATAAAATATTTCTTCACAAGAAAATCAACACTAAAATAGGGAACTTTTTGCTTGTTCCATTAAATGGTGAGATTTATTTCCCTTAAAAGGTTTAATTACTTCCTGTTCACTGATCTGCTCCAGTGTATTTGCAGAAGCTGATGTCACCTGGACCTTCGTACAAATTTACTTTTCAGCTTAGTGAGGTTGCTCATTATAAATAGGTTAAAGCAAATTCTAAATAAGCTATTCGCTACCACTGCTAACACCAAGAATAAAGAAGAGAGCAAGAGGGATACTAAGCAAAAAAAAAAAAAAACCCAAACCTTCACAGTTCTGGTTTTCTTATTGAATACTGCCTGCAGCAGCTCAATTCAAATATTTAAATTATGTCAGCAATTAGACAAGCCTACTGTGCTTAAGATATTTCAGCTAGTCCTAAAAGTTTGAATAATTTCCAGTGGGCATCACTTATTTTTTTTTTTAATTTGATGCATTTTTTTCTGAAGTATGCAAGAGGGATGGTTTAAGAGCTGCTTACTCTGCCTCAGTACTGGGGAACTGAAGAGACAGCATTTCTCTCTGATTTTTGTGACCACTGCAGTATTGCTTGTTCACAACTTCTTTCCCAAAGACCTCCTCGCAGAAGTGAAAACTGAAAATCCATTCTCTATGCTGATAAATCTACCAGCACATTAAAGGCAGAAAAATCACAAAAGCTAAAAAAGCCAAGTGCCCCATGATTTTCCTGTTTGTGGCTCTGCACCAGCCTTACAGATGCACATGTCCCATGTCCCTGCAGCCTCATGCAGGTGAGCAGCTCCAGGCCAGTCCTCACTACAGAGTTCTTGGTGTACAGGCCTGCAGCACCTTCTCCTCGAGGGTTTCCACAGCCTGATACACTGATAAGCAAGTTCTTTTAACCTGGATGTGTGACACTGGTGCTCATAACACTGTGCACTTCCTTCACTTCGTTAATGACTACAGAAGGTGTCAAGATAATAAAAAGCCACTACGTGTCCATTGTTAAACTCCTGCTTTAATTAACATTTTTCTTTCCAGTCCCTTCGGGTAGAAATTCTAGGCTTGCCTATTTTACAAAAGACAGGTTCATTTTAAAATAGCTTAAAAGAGAAGAAAATGCCAATAATTCAAGCCCCCAAAAAAGACTCACCAATTCTTTACTTACTATATAACACAGTCTGAAAGACTTAGGCAAATATTCACCAAAATTTGGATTCACTGCTTTCTAAAATGAAGTAACGCAAAAAAAGGTGCATTTGTAACTTTTTATTTGCTCTCCCTGATGAATGCTCTTGAAAAAAATTCTAAAGAAATAGATGAGTATTTTTCACAGTGAGGTACAGACAAGGCTTGTCCGCATTATCCATACCAATTGTGATGAAATTCAGCAAACTTGAGTGGCATAGGTCAAAAAATTCTCTTATATTTTGCAAAACTAAATGAAGTCACCAGAGTAGTGCCATTAAAAGCAACCAAGACGTGGAGTCATTTAAACGGCTTCCCCTAGATGGCTAGGTTAAGCTCTGTTAAAATTAATCCTTTTTCATGCTGGCAGGTGTAACAAAGAAAACCTTTTTGTATGGAGTGCAAAGAGGGTATTTTACCCTCTCAAAGGAAAGCTGCTTGATATTTCCATGGAGAAAACAGCACAAGTGATTAACAATTTAGATTTCCCATTCCTAAGCTTTGTTTATATAAATATATGGGGGATCATTTCTGAATCTGTAAGAGGATTTTCCACAGTCCAATGTAAAGAACTTAAAACTGCCATAAATGAGATGTTAAAAAAAAATAAACAGATTGCCTTGATAAATGCCAGTTATTGCAGACTGAGCTCCACTATAGTAACACACAGAGCAGCTGACATTTAAAAGGAACCTGACTAGAATGCAAGCTCCCTAGGTAGAATTTTTTCTTCTCTAAAATAATCTCAAGCCTTTGTGTGGTTCCCACAAGACAAGATCTCTGTAGTGGTGCTCAGCCCTTCCCAACTCATGGTTATGACCTACTTCAGGACAGCCTTTTACACACACACACGAGGAGCAAATGAGCATCTTCTTGAGCTGGGTCCAACGATGGGCATGTCATTGCTGGGACAGAAGGGACTCCAGAGACCAGGTCTTTGACATAAACATGGAGAGCAAAATGCACTTCACTCCCCTCCACTTCCCTGCTGACTTTCATCCCTCTTCTCTGCAGGATTAATTCTTCCTCAGAAGTTTTTCCCAACTAGTATTTCCTCTCCCTGACTTGATTTCTGTAAAGGACTGAACCCATTTTCCTTGAGAAATAGTGCTGGGTTTTTTCCGAATGCGGAGACAGATGAAAATAGCAAGCAACAGTAGTTTCCATCTTCATGCTGCTTTCTTGCTCCCTGGGGCTCTCCCCTCAGCACAGAGGAGAGGATTAATATGCTTTGTCCTCAAGCTCTTGGCTTGTGGGAATTGCTTCACTGACCTGCTTCTGGCCTGCTCTTCACAGGTCTCTCCTACTAGTTTTAAAGAGGAGGACCCCAGTCTCTGACTGTCAAAAGGGCTGCCCCCATTTACAGAGAGGCAGCCTTGGTGCTGCTTGATGGTTTGACTGCAAGCTTTTGGGGGGTATTTTTAACCTGTTTTGTTTTGTCTGAATAAATAAATCCCTCCACTCCCATAACTCTCCTTCTTTGTTGATTAGCAAACCTTGAACTGCCTCAGCTACTCCTGCTAAGTCCTAAACATATCATGCATAGTAGTACAAAATTTACATAACTGACCCCTCTCAGTTTCTGGCTAAGATACATAAAATCTATTTCTTACTTGATGATAAGTGTGTTTGTTAATTTCTTTCTGGCCCAAAGGAGACAAGTCAAAGAATAGGCAATAGAGCATTTAAAGAACAGAAGCAATAGCCAGGTTCATGACTCAGAAAGGACCAGCTCTTTGCTCAGAAAAAACTCAAACAAATGCTATAGGATAACTATGCATTAACCCTCTATCCTCTTCCACACTGAAAGCCACGTATGAAAGTACAGGGAAGGACATGCCTACAAAGACAACCTTCACTCCCATGTCCTTGCCATGACAAGCTGTCTGCAGCCATGCAAGATTACTTCAGCAGCAGAAACAGATTAGCTTCCAACTTCCACCCCTTCTGCTGACCACAGATTTTCCACATCCTGATCTCCATCACTGCAGAGGAATACATGCTGGGCATGGTCATAACTTCTGAAAACTGTGATGAAAGAAAATATAAACTGACTCTGAACAGCCCCTGGGACTCTCCTCAGTGCACCTGACAATGTCAGGACCATCTTTGCATAAAATCTACAAATATAAGTAGCCAAAATGTCTCTGTTCTATTCATATCTGTTGAATTCAGAACAAGTTTAAAACTTTTAATTAAATTTCTAGACTTTGGAAAGTTTACCCTTTACACAGAGATGAAGAACTAATAAAGCTGGAAGGAAACAATACATTTTTAAAGCTGACTGAGACTCAGAACATCGGGTAAGGACTGTTCAAAATGCGCTCACTGCCACATCATTTTGACAGTACAGCAGTGTCTCAGCAGGTTGTAATGCAACTCCTTGGTATTTCTAAGTGCACTGGGCCTCTAGGATCACTCTCTGGGAAGAGACGTCAAGGTTGTTATTAGAAAGTTGTTTACATTTAATTAAAACGCTCAACTTATCTGAGCTTCCATAAGGTTAATAAACCCATCAAATTTCTAGAGGGATTATAATCAGAACATATATGTTCCGGTAACTTTCCTCTGTTTCCACAAGATTTCTATAAAATATTTAAGTCCATCAAATATTGAACGTGCACACTTAATGATCTAAACTTTTATTTTAGAATGAGGTTTTTGAGTTTGAGAAGTTATCTGTAAATACTTAAACTCAAAAGAAAACTCGGCAGAAGCACTCTTTAGCTAGAGGAGCTTGTGAAAATCTGATGACCTTTCATTCAGCCTGAGTAGTTTACAGGGAAACTCGGCAGCCTTTACAGGTTTAACCTCTTAATACTTTCAGGTTTTTTAATCCTGCACTCTCATAGCCTAGAGGTGTATTTGTTTATGATCCTGCACAATTTCTACGTGATTTATTAGGCTCTGTTCCAGTAAAGACAGCAGTAATAGTTCCACACTTGTGGGCCATCTCCTCTGCTGTAGTCATTGTGGACCCACTACCCAGTGCCCACTATGGTTCATTAGAATGCTTTTCTGAAATGCTGCCTATATGGACAAGCCAAGCACGCTGTCCAGGTGCATCCTTCCTCTTTACTCAAGGTTTGGCATGGAGATGCCCTGATCCTCCAGCTGAGAGCTGCTGTGCGAAGGACACACAGGTAAACAAGCTGGAGCAGGGCTGGGAGCAGCCAGACGCCAAGTGGATCAGGTCCCTGGGGCACGGCAGGGAGTGCACTGCCTTCTTGGCCCTGAGACAACCTCTGCTATTTTCCACCAAGTAGCACTTGCTGATGATATCGGCAAGGCAAGGCCCACAGCCAACTCATGCATTATGTTGCTGATGTTACAGAATCAAATTTTATAGGAGAAGGCAGCTGGAAGAGGCCTCCAGAGAAATCTAGCTCACCTCTGTCCAAACACAAGATCAGCAATGCTTGCGTCATTTTGACAGATGCTCCCCCAACTTGTTTGTAAAGCCTTCCAATACCAAAGGCTCCCTAGCCTTCCCAGCAAGTCTTGACTGTTCTTACCATTATAAAGTCAGGGTTTTTCTAATGACTAACCTTTCTTTACAATCTGAGCCTATTACTTTGTCTTATGCAAGACAAACAGTTTATTTTCTTCCTTTTATATATTTAAAGATTACTTTGCCTTCCCTTAATCCTGTCTTCCACAGACAAAACTTTCATTCATTCTCTTCCATATGAAAGTTTGTGTTTCTGTGACCATTCTGCCCGGTGTTCTCTGGTCCCTCCAATCTGCAGTTACAGTTTTCCAGTCAAAGTGGCACCCTGTTCACAGTGATTTTATCAGAAATACATTTCTGCAGTTTACTTAAAAGGAAACACTGTGAAACAGCATCAAACCCCCAAGTCAAGAGACAAAATGAATATAATTTCCCTCCTGTTCAAAAGGTGTATTGTTCTGTTACAGAAGGAAGTTGGACATATTTGATATTACTTGTTATTGGTAAGTCTGTGGCCTTTGCTTGCTTCCATTATCTCCTTAATTTCTCGTTCCAGTATTTTTTGAAAAAATTGAGCTGCCCTGCACGGTCTCAATTCTTTTTTCTTCTTTAAATGTATACACTAGGTTTCCTTTTTCCAGCAGTCTAGTATTTTTCCCACCATCTGTAAATTAGCAAAAGTATCCATAAGCAGTCCCTATTTAAGTATTCTCCAGATTTTATTTACTGAAAGATGAGGTGTTGCCCTTAGATTACTTATGGCAATACAGACCAAGTTGGCACTTTTAGTGAAGATGTGGCTTTCTGCCAGAGAGCAGTAAGCACTGTAATCTTTGCAACTTCATCTCCTAACAACTTGCCTCTGTTATGTAACAGGAGAGCAATTCTTGGCCGTCTTCTTATTGTTCTGGTCATCTGAGGTCCATAAGGTCACTGTTACTGTTCATCTTGGGAAGCCTTCCATTTTTTAGTCCTTGCATGTAATGGCTTTTTTTCTTACCTTGTGTTTAAAAACCGCTCCCTTGTATTTTCCACTGTATTTTCTGTCTGGACCTGATACCTTAGATACAGAAATTGCCCAAAATGCCTCCTTACAAATCAAAAATCTTAAATAAAAGAAATCAACTTCATTTGTCCTTTTTTTTTTCTTCTGAATATCTTCATAATTGTGGCCCTTGGGTTGAAAAATATGGGATTAGATTTGGTTGTCAGGATTCATATATTAAAACCAGAATCTTCCTAAAGAGAAACTGTGTTTCTGCTCCTGCCCAGCGAGGGCAATATACCAGATAAACTGAGTGTTCAATCAGACATGTATATCAGCTGCATCTGGCCACTTCGCATGTGTTTCAGTGCTGTTTTTTGAGATACATAGAAATCCAGAAAAACAAGAAATAGTGTGTCTCATTGGCTTTCCATGCAGGACATGGGACGTGCCCTACCACAGAGGACAGCCAGTACCATCAAAGTCCTGCAGAGCCTGCCCATTTCTGCAGCAATCCTGGTAGGACAACATTGGGGGCGTGGACCCTACTGTTGTGTGGGCCACACAGCAAGTACAGGTAGGAGACTGTTGGGGTCAGAGACCTCTCAGCTGGAGTTCCCTTTACCCTGCATTTTGGGGTATCAGAAAACCTCTGTGATATTTGTTGAAATATCTCCTGCATAAGTCTTCTAAGTCTATGAAATTTTATCTTTAAGTTTCCTTCTTCCAATGCCTTAAGTAGACATCGGAGGCATTTTTTCCCTCCTCAGTATATTTTCAGGCCACACTGAAGGATAAACCTATCATGTTTCTTACCCTCTAGAAAAGCTGCTTTAGTGTTGCAGGAAATGTAATCTGTATGACCGACATGAAAGTGTTATAAGATGTGAGCTGCAGAGATTTTGGAAGGTTGTGTCTGAGCCACAACATCCATTCTTCATTGCTAGGCTTTGCAAGCTAATATCCTCTTAGCCTAATTTAAAATCATTAATTAAAACTGAGTTGAAATTGATGTGTAATGTAATAAGGACAAGAGGTCCCATGCCAAAAAAGAAGAGGAAGTTTTAAGAGATGTCCATGTATTTATATTTTCTCTGCTTTTCTTGAATCAGAAATTGCTGTACAACATGACCCTAATTTAGTAAAGTCCTCAGATTTGTGAAGTTTACACACACATTTTGATGAAAAATTAGTAATTACTATAATGAAGCTAGGAACCAGGCAGGCGGCTAGCAGGCTTTTTTTGAGGAAATTATAAACACAATCTCTCTATTTCTTGGTCCTCCAAGGCACTGGGTATATCACATCAACGCAGTAAGGAAAATCTGTTGAAATCAGTTGGAAATCCTGACTAGCACAATATGAGCTGTTGCTGCAGTGTAAGAAGTTCTTCCTCTCAGCAAGTGATATGCTACAACAGGTTTTGTGAAGCGAATTCATTTTCTCTCCCGTGCATGCTGGGGTGGAGGCGGGGAGGAGGATGGGGAGAGGGAAGTAGAAAAGATGGTAGAATGGCGGGGTAAAGAAGTTAACATTTTTTTATTAAACCTTTGCTAGTTTTCAGTGGGTGTAAAAAATAGTTAAATTCTGTAATTAAATTATAATTCCAATCTTAAACAATAAAAAGAAATCCTGTAATAATCTATGTGCAGTGCCTGACAGCTGGGCCGTCTGATCCTTGCAGTCTGCTTACAAATTGGTATTAGTGGCACTAATAAAGCTGATTAATGTTGTGACTAGAGACCCACTAACCTGACACTGCCAGCTGGGCGCACAAAGGCTGTCAATCTACATGGCAGCTGTTAAACTATGAGCGCCGTAGCCTTTAATTTACATTTCAGCAACCTCCTCACTGTAATGCATTTTAATGGGCACGAATAAAAACCGCTGGTGACGTGCAGGAATTTCACAGGATATCGGTGTGTACACATTATATTAGTAAAATACCACTTATCAAAAGACCAGAGATAAAGCCAATTCTTTCCTCAGTTACTTTTCTTGAGACCTGTAGCAACTCTGTCATAAGCGATGAACTTACTGCAAATTGCCACTGGTATGGCTGAGGGCACTTTCGCAGCCAGTTTACCCATCCTGAAGAGTTATGATAGCTCACTAATTTCCATGATACAAATAGCCAGGAAGATACTATCTGCATCTTAATGGCATTTTCCCACAAGTGCTTTGCTTACAAATACTTTGGAGGGTCCCAGAACAGGTCCTGTCCATCATTCAGTGGTCTTTAGCAAATCACCCTTCTGACACTTTTTGGAGAGCCCATGGCTGGGCTGGGAACCCAAGAAACTCATTCCCTTCACCATGTTATTTTCTGGTGAGAGTATTGCTGCATTGCCTGTGCTCTAATGATACTGCGTATAAACTATATGTAAACAGAGGTTTATAAGCTGTTAAGACTATCAATCCAGGACCTTCCATAAATATTCAGTCCAATTGATCCACCTACTACTTGAATGCAAAGAATTTACACTAATGATACATGAGTTACTATATTAAAACAAAAAAGGGAAGATGCACAAATGTTCCAAGGCTAGTCTATAGGAATTATGGTCTACTTTCTTTGACCCTAATAAAAGCATGGTTTATTATGGTAAATACTTTCCTGCTTTGTAAACTATATCACACATGCAGAAATTCAGGTCAGCATTTCCTAAAGAAAAATGTCTTGGTAGATTACTATTATTATTATTATTGTTATTGTT
>VZRR01011618.1:2478883-2509146 GCA_013398015.1 Oreocharis arfaki
ACTATTATTATTATTATTATTATTGTTGTTGTTGTTATTATTATTATTATTATTATTATTATTATTATTATTTCATTCTTTACTCTTAGACTGTTTTGTTGCCAAAATCCCCAAGAAATGTCCTTTCATTGTTCCATTGTACCATTGTGTTGTCCTGGCTACAACCAAAAGCTAGAAATTTTTCAATATTTTTTTTTTTTTTTGAGGCAGGGGGTTATATAGCAAGGAAGTAGCGGGGGGGAATTATGTTTTAANCGGAGGAGAATATGATGTTAAAAAAGAAAAGAATACAATCCCAGAGTGTTTATGTTACTCATTCTAAAAAACATATATAAATCTGAGGACATCACAAATACTCAAATATATATTAAAATCTGAAATAGAGAATTGACTATAAACTAAGTATGTCTATCTGAGAAATCCAGTCTATTGTTACTGAGTCTTTGCTACCAAGAATAGATTTCCTTCTCTCTCAGTTCCCAGAGAACAGGTGAGAATGTACATATTTCTGAAAAAAAAAATCAGAATTAAGCAACTTGTAAAAAACCCTCACGCTACAATTCACTGAGTGAACTAAAATTTAAACCCAAGTCTATTAGCTCTTGTTCCTGGGGGTTTTTTTATAACTTGACAAATCTTCTGTTCTCAACAAATCACAGTTTGTTGGTTTTTTTTTAATGCAGCCTTTTGAGGACAGGGACAAAGAGCAGAGAATTAAGGACATGGTGCAAGTTGGGTTAACATTTGTCTGTGTAGCCCAGGTCATGCATCTTGGTTTGCTGTTACTTCCGACTCACACAGTATCAAGTTCAAAGGCAAGTAAAGAGGCCATGAAAAGAACAGTACTTGTACACTACTCTGAGAACAGAAATGAAGGTACCCTCTTGTCACATCACCAGTCAGCTCTTGCGCCTTTTGTCTTTTCTTTTGACATTTCACAGAAAACATTGTGGATGGGGAATCTGATGACTTCCTAACCCTGGAATCCTGCCAATTTAAAAATACTTTCTTATCTAGTCTAATATTAATAAAAATTGGGGGGAAAAAAGCTACCAGAAACTGTACTGTAGAGTCGGCAGAATAAGACAAATTGTACCCAGGGTGAGCTTCATTAATATACAAGTTGCAAGGTCTTGTAGCTTATTTGGGTTTCCATCACTGGGGAATCTACTGCATCACATGTTCTCAGGCATCATCTCAATGATTTTGGCCAAAATGTTGCAATACTGAACTGCCCTCAGCTGCCTCCCCACAGGGCTAACAGACCTCCCTCCACAAGCCAAAGAATCCTTTCGTCATGAGACTCTCATTAAAACCAAGGCAGAACTCTGTGCTCTGGACAGATACAAGGTGTGATGCATTTGCAATACTGGTTCATTGCCACTGCTCAGTATCATGGGACCATTTCAACACCAGGAATGATCAAACCTTTCTGTCAGTCCAACTCTGATTCCCAGGACAGTATCATGCAGAAAAGCAGAGCAAGTGTCTAAGTCCAAGATTCCCCGCTTCCTTTTCCTTTTGCACATTAAAACAGGAGTAAGATGACAAATAACATACATTATAACTATCCCAGTGTCATTAAGTCCCATGATTTTTTACATCCGCTGGGGAGGGGGAAGGGAAGACATACACAATAAAATCTGTTAACACAGTTGAAATGCAAGGCCAGAAGAAGAAAATCCAATCCTAACATCTCAAACAGGATCTATTAGAAGTGGAGAGAACCATGAAATCACCCACTTATTTTTCTAACTTCAATCAGATAATGGGATTCAAAGGATTGTATAAATGCCAAGATAGATTAGATACAATAGATAGAACCAATTGTTTGTTCAGGCCGTGCTACAAATATGCCAGTCAAATGCATATGTAGTCTTATAGGACTACATGCAGAGATGTAAATGTTTAACTTGAATAGATTGGGGCTGATGACATCCTTAGCCTGCAATCTTTACATGACATTTCCTTTCCTTTTTCCCTATTTCATAATGTAAGTTAGAATTAGTAAGGAACAATCTCTCTCTGGATTTTTTTCAGTGTAGCAAGAACAAAAGTAAAGTTGTGCTTTTTAATTCAAAACTAAAAGGAGTTACTTTACATCATCTCTAACAATTAATAGAAGCATTAACTATTGAAATGAATAGCTGCAATTTGGTCTAGAAAACTTCTTTAACAAGTGTCCTCTGCAGGTGAAAGGAAACTTTTAAGTGGGCACTGACTCTTGCAGTAGAAGTTAAAAGGAGTGAGCTTCACCTTATAAAATCAAACTGTGTTCTGCTTGTAATGGAAACATCTTGTCTTCACATACCCACTCAAAGGTTTCACTGAGAGAAGAGCTTACATACAATATTTCTCCTTCTCCAGTTTAATTTTCATGAGTTCCTACTGATAGGGGTCAAGTGAAATAACATTTCATAAGCAGAAGTTTATGACTAGGTTTTCTTGCCAGAACAGAATGGCATCTGTTCCCATGCATGTTTAATTTAAATATTTTTCATGAATGTGGGATGATGGTATAAATATTTGAAATCATCAATATAGTAGACTGCACTATAGCATAGAAAGGCTGCTGCACAGCTGCTGTTAAATTATATATTTCTTATGCAATGAATACATTTAACTTGTCTTTTGAAGAATTAAAAAATTATGTCTTCTGTCTAAAATACTTTGTCAGATCTTTAAGAGATGTTCTTCATATGACCTACAGTTTACAGACAACTGAAAGCATAACTCTGTGACCCCATCATGAGTGACACTTACATAGGCTGAACTGATGGAGCCAGGGCAAGAGCACACTGCTCATGGGCGATGAGTGAGTTTCTTCTCTTTGTCATCTTTAATCTCCCCTTCTTCCACTCATGAACCTGTTCTCAGTAAAAATAGCTCCCAGTTCCCATATCTTGGTCTATGGTCTGATTCTCCAGCTTACATTCTAGAGAACACTCATCTCCCCAGTGTTGACTTGAAAAAAAACTATAAAACCAAACACCACTACAACAAAAAACTATTTTTGCCTTTGTCTCCATCCCAGGAACATGATGATGTGCCAGTTTACATCATCTGTAAAAATTCTGACAACCAAGTCTCAGAGCCAGATGAGGCTCTCCCTTACGTACAAGTCACTTAAAACAGCCTGGAGAAGTTTTTGTTAAAGGCAACCAAATCCAGGATGTGAGGGAAAGGAGGTACTGGAATGTTTCATGGCATTGTTTGTGCTGATATCTGGAACCCAGGATGATTTACAGTGAAACAAACATTGGCAATTTTCACAACTTAACAGACAGAAAAATGACCATTTTGTTACAGTCCAACTCGCCAGCTACACCTTCTTAAAAAGAAAAAAATGACCTTATTTTAAAAACATTTCTTGCAGAAAAGCTCTTCTCATTAAAGAGTATGTTTACATGCTGTTACTGTGATCTAAAAATGAATTTCTTGACAGAATAGTATCTTTGGAGCCTCTGCATTACAAAGTCTGCTTTTAGACTTTTTAATTGTTAAAGCTAATTACAAGTTATATAATTTTGCTGTGCTATTGATTTTGGTGATTATCTGTAAACTCAAACCACGTAAGTGCCATAGCAATGGGGAGGGCAAGACATGTAGTGAAATATTATATGTGTGGTGGCATAAAGCTTTATTGGCATGAGCTAGGAATGGATGCATTACTCATGAATGGTGAAGCCAGCAGTAAATTAAGAAGGTGGCCCCAAGTGAGTATTAGTCACCTAAATACAACCATATGCCACCAGATTTTGCGTTACATTTTCACAGAAATGTTATTTCTAAGATTTGCAGAGAATTTCTAAATGGACTCCATCTTCAAAGCCTCACAAACGAAGACCTAAGAACCAACATGTGTGCAACCCACCTCACCCCTTCCAAACTTTAAATCATTAATGAACTCACCCATAAATCAAAATGTTTATCGCAAATGGGGTTGTTTTACCAACCATTTCTTGGGAGTAGAAACAGCCTGCATTGAATGCCATGAAGTCACCCTGCTTGTTTCTCTTTGCAAAGCTTAGATCACAAACCACTTCCCACCTACTGAGGGGAGGCTTGTGTGGCAAGAGCATCTAAAAAACAGTATGAAAACTGCTGATCTTGATACAGTGCATCATGCCTGCAAACTAAATGCTACATCTTTGACAAAGTTGCAGAATTCAGGGAGTGACTATGAATATTACCCATCTTGCAAAAGATAAGCTTGTAAGAGGCTTTTATGGCCCATATATAGCATAATATAGGAGTTGTCAGTTACTACCATTTGCTCAGAGCAGCTTTTGAGCCACAACAGCAATATAGAGCGAGCTCTGTGTTGCCTTAGCTGTGTTATTTTAACAGTAATTCAATTTGCTGGGTACATCGGGTCACATTTTGGTTGCTTGTGAATGATCTGCAGCGTAAGCAAACACATGAGCACCACCAGGGCAAGGACTGTACATGGGGGTTGTACAGAGCACAGCCAGAGGCACTGAGGACTGCACTGGGCACTGTTGTTGCTTTGGCTGCCTGCTGCTGTATCTCATGCTGCCATGGCTTAACCCATAGCTCGATGGGAACTTTCGCATTCAGTGACAGTTTCTACAGCCCTTTATGTGAAAAGGGGATTGCCATACAGGTCCTGAGCATGCAGCCACATGTCTCTGAGCTGTCTTGTGCCCAGAGGGCAGGAAGCTTGAAGTCAGTGCAAGGAAGCTTGAAACAACTGGGCAAAGCAGGTACTTAATGCACAAGCACAGCCTGGGAGAGCCTAAGAAACAGCATAAGCCAAGAGCTGGGCAAGGTTCGGTGTATTTTACACTTTACATGTGCAGATCTTATAAACTGTAAAGCTATTAATTACACCCATGTTTGGCTAACAAATGCACACAGAGTAAGAACTGTCTACAGACCGAAAGAAAACAACAGATCACTTTCCAATAGGGTTATTTTTTCAACTAAAATAGAGGGGGGTTGCAAGCCAGCTCTTCCTTTCCCCCTTCTTCATGGCTATTTCTATACATACTTCAACAATCCCAAACTAAACCATTCTCAAACAGGGGAAAAAAAAAAAAAAGGGAAAAGAAAGAAAGGATGGAGCCCTCAGAAAACTGGCAAAGAGCTATTTTGTAAGGAGGGAACCAACGAAAACATTGGCATAAGGCACAGTTGGAGGGTGTCAAATCCGATGTGGCAGCCCTTTCTTGTGCTGCTATGTGGAATTTGCTTCAAAAGATCAGCAAAATGAAACTCTTCATACCTGAACTAATACAGATCCATGTAAATTTGAGCTCTGATCTTATGGAGCCAGTCACATCGCTAGAGGCTCGAAAGGGCTTGTCTTTGTTTGTTTTTAAAGTCTATGTGAAACCGGATCTCACATACTAATATCTTGATCCAAACAATATAATAGAATCTTTTTCTGTTCTCATCGCTCTCTCAATAGAGCTTTCCTCCAGCTAGGGTTCATTTCTGTCTCCTTCTGAAGACAGGCAAAAGGGGTGAAAATAGTTTCCTTTTGGTGTTTGCCTCCACAAAACACTCAGGAGGGAGATGGAGTGTGGTGTAGGGATAAATAAATAAATATTTAAGGTTTGTATTAAAGGTCTTCTGCTGTATTGCAGAACTGCAAATTAAGCATTGCAAATAGTGGTAGGATCTGTATCGCTGCAAACCAAAGCAGCAGAACTGTTTAAACATGCAAGACCACAGGTAGTATGAATAACAAGTTGAAGGCTCAACTTCTTTCACATCATTTATTGAAAATGAACCATTTGTCTTTCAGAGGACACATAAATCCATCCAGTACAGTGACTTTTAATTGTTTTGCCACGTATAATCTAAGGCAATAACCACTCTGGAAAGAGGACACAAATTCAACATGTTAACTCTTTCCTATCTGATTCTCAAATGAAATATACTAAGGGAATGCTCCACACTTCAAATTAGCCAAATGTACTGATTTTCCTTAAAGTTAGTTTAGGTATTTAACTGATTTCAGAATTAGGGTGCATTGTATATTTTTTGCATGTTGTTCACATACAAATACAACTGGAACAGATTTGCAGCTTCGTAACACTGGAAGTCTCCAGTCAGTCAACAGATTTTGAAAGTTTAACAAGATGAAATCCAAATTCCAAAGCTTTGGGTAATTACTCACCAAGACTTAGAATTATCTACTTTTTAAAAAAAATTACTTCTTTTTTTATGACTGAATAAACCAAAACAATTTGTTTAGAGGATTTCCTACGAAGCTCATCAATTTCAGCTGAGTTTATGAATCAACTCCCATTCATAATAAAGCTGCCTTAAACCTTTTCTTTCTATTATTGTGCTAACAGGATCAAACACACAAAAGGACAGTCCAAAAAGAGAAAACTATTCTGTTCAACACAATAGTTAAGGTTAAAGCATGTGTTTTTTACAAACCTGACCAGCAGCAAAATCCACCTATAGCTGCCTTGTAAAATAAACAGCTATGACTACGACTGAACTTTTGTTGCATTTAAGCAAATAAGAGTTTAAGGGCACTAAAATCTTTGTAAGGATGGCTATAAAAGCAATTATCCTTAGATGACTTCTACTGTAAAGCTTGACTTGAGCAGACCTTTATATGCACCATTCTGTTATCATCCTTATAAATCAGTGCTTGCCCAATACACTGGGACTCGGTAGATGCTCACCCCCATTGATGGTAACGTTTCCAGCGTGTTCAAGAATGCGGGATCCGAAGGTACGTACGGCTCTAAAATGCTACATTCAGTATCCACAGCACTTGCAAAGAGGAAAGAGGCTAAAGTTCAAACAAATGGGGCAGAACCCAGCCAAAGATAGGAGCTGACCCCTTGGTAAATCAGTTTCCCACTGCGTAACTGTAGAAGTCATCAGACAGCACTGCCTGAAGTTCAGGCTGCCTCCTCTCAGGCACTGCTCAGGCAGATGCTCAGTCCACTTCTCCATGTCAGGCCTCAAGCCAAAATCTTGTGAAGTCAGCTGGAGAATTTCCATGTTCCATGAGTGATATTGGAAAAGACCCAGTTGAATATAAGTAATGATGTTTTAAATATACAGTGCTACAGGAAGTGGGAAGAAGATTAAGTATTTGTTCCAGTTCAGTTTTGGGCTTTTTTATTGTTCGGTTGGTTTTGGTCGGTTTGTTGGGTTTTTTTTCCCTTCTCTTTGTGAATCAATTTTAAGCCAGCAAGAAAAATGATCTATCACCATGTCTTGTAGGTTTGCCCTAAATATGCAAAAATCATCACCCTAAACAGCTCAGGTAGCATATGTAGGAATAACACTTGTCTTTGTCCAGAGAAAACTGGAGCTTGGCACATTTATTTCATTTTTTTTTCCAACTACCACACTTAAAATTCTTAGAAGGTACTTTTATAACATTCGAAATTCCTAGGAGAAACTTTGAGGTGTTCACAAAACCTATCTTGGTAAGTACTTTGTAATACAAGCGAGAACATGGCAATAGTTTGCAAGAAATATTCTTTAAAATGAAACAGAATTTGAGATCTTTGGGGAAGACGGGCATTTTCTATTATAAAGCATCATGCAACACTAAACCATAGAAAATGTGGTGAGAAGGTTGTTTAAAGAATGACTCACGCCTGTACTCAAGCACAGAATAAACTCCAGTGGGTTTGGGTTTGGTTTTTTTTTAATCTTTCTGATTTGCTGATCCCTATGTAGCAAACATAAGCCTATTGATTATCAACTTGCTTTACTCCAGGATTTTCAACACCCTTATGAGCTACTCCACAGATTGCTGTGGATCATTGTGGTCTGCCACTGAAAGTACGCCGTTCTCATTCTAATCTGGCAAATTTGCATTTTGGCAATTATTTCTACATGTGTTGAGAGACTCAGGGCTAAAAATTCTAGATTTAAAAACAACAACAACAAAGAATTAGATTGAAAGGGAAAGCAAAATATTGCTATATTTCTGTTTTCTTATTAAGTTATATTTTGGCAATCCTTGAGGAAATTAAAGCTTTGGAAACATTCCATGTGGCAACACGTTTTCCAAGAGTGAAGAATTGCAGGGAATACACAGACATCATTTCATGATTAACAGGCAATGATCTTGTGGGTAGAAATGAGAAACAGAAGTAAAAATGTATGTATTAAGATCAAACAGAATGGAAATTGGAGTCAGCAGACAGCCTTCCCTGGAGTGACCATCTAGTCACTATGACCAATATGGTTCTTAAGAGCTTAGCATATACCTTAGCAAGGCTTCTCATTTGTTGTCTTCTTGTCTCTGGTTATGGGATAGATTCAAGGTAACCAGAAGCAACTGTTTCCATCCCACATAAAGAGCTTGGAATGTAGCCAACTGCTCCTTGATGCACAGGTTGGAATATTAAATCAATGCTCAGAAAACATGATACACCTCTCTCGCTCTCCCTTGTAATGTCATAGGGGAGAAGTAGAAGGTATGGTCACTGTAAGCTCCATATTTCAGAGTTGAGCCCACATCTGACGGGATTTCAAAGGCAGGTCATGGTATATGAACTAGTAGGCTATTACAAGAACCATGAGCAGGTTGTTACTCTTGTCATAAATTCTCCTTATGTCACAAGTGCCCATTATGCTTACACTACAATCACTGGTCCCAGAGAGACCGACTTTGTTAAAACCAAGTAACCACAAGCATAAAATTCACAAATCCCTCTGCAGCAAAGCAACCATTATGATGTGCTGTTCCTAGAGAGCTGCCCATTTCTCATTCAGCATCAAACCCTGAGAAAAGGCCAGGGAACAAAAATAACTTTATTAAGCACATTTTAAAAATGCTTGTACTTAGGAAAGAAAATGCTTCTAACTCTAAATGAGGAGAGGAAGAAATAGAGTTCAGAACTGTTCTAAATTTATGACCATATTAATTGAGCTTTTTGCTACCCTGGGCTGCTAATGCAAGGTCTAGAAATCAACATCTAGCACCTCTGAGACGGCTTGCACAGAAGCTAACAGCATCCATTGGTGGAAACTTCATTTTTAGATATATAGAAAAGAACAATGTGAGTCTAGCAACTTGAGAATGGGGGAGGTAGGAGAGAAAACTCAAACAGAAATATGTGCATTTCCTATTGAAATGTTTTGGTTTGGGATTTTTCCAATGAAATTAACAGGCTTTCCAGGAAAGTAGCAGCTCTCTGCATTTTTTTCTTTCAGTTAAGAAAAGCAAAAATAAAATCTATCAAAGCTTTTGAAGAGACTTTCTTTTTTTTTTTCCCAAAAGCCTGAGAATGATGTTTGCAGTTTTTGGCCAATGCTGATCTATTAGAAGCCGAAGAAGATTAATGAACTCATGCAGTTCAGTTACCCACATCACATCTCTTAAATGGACAGGGAAATAGAATTTGTGAAACACCACAGAGGAGAAAAATGCCATTGTTACTAGAAAAAGAAAAAGAGGTTAGTCTATCACACCTTAGGCAATCTAACATTTCATGCTTGATTTCTGAGTAAGAGCCAAGAGTTTAGCTTCAGCATAGGAGCTTGCTCAAGACCCCTTTACCCTGTCAAGCTGGTTTTGCTCCACCAGACTTTCCTCATAAATGGAACCAGGCCAGAGTAAAAGTCTCACTAATAATAATCATAATAAAAGTATTCCACAAGCAGAACCTGTTTATCTGTTTTACAGCAAAACAAAGGTCAGCAAACAACCAAGTTTATCCAGAGAAGTAGAAGGATAACTGTAAAGAAACAGCCAAGATCTACTGCTCCATTGATCAATTTTGTGTTATGTTGCAGTGCCTGGTGTAGCTTNATTAGATAACAGCAAGTCAGCTTCCATTTGTAAAAACTTCTTGTATCAAAGATTTTACCATTACAGATCTTTTTCCTTCTACAATAGTCTAAGAAATAGTGCCCCTCATCAGTGCCTCGGTATTCCAGGAGATACTGCCTGGCCAACTGGGAATTGTGCAGAGCGGCCCCAGGACCCCACCCCTCTTCTACTTCATAGCTGGAGATTTAGGGACCAGGCAGCCTGAGAGCCATCCAGGCTCAGAGTAATGGTTTCAGCCCCATCACTTGAGGTACACAATTGCCACAGTTCTTTAATCATGTTGGCCCAAATCACAGTGTTGGGACACAGGCACTTCACAGCCAGAATCAGATCTGAAGTGCAACATTGGGAGTAGAAGATGTGGGCTCAGTTTTTCAGATCTACTCTTAAGTTTCCCAAGATTTAAGTAAATCGCTTAATCTTTGTACCTCAGAGACCTAGGTAAAGATAACACTTCCTTTGTCTGATTTCTGCTTTATTTAGACAATGTAATTTTGGGTGCAGACTGTCATGGAAATTATTTTTGCAGCATCTTCTGGGCTTGTGTGGTACCACACAACTGAGACTAAGTCAAACATTTCTGCCTAAAGAAACTCTGTCCCAGAGGGAACATTTTCTGAGGATGGCTTTAACGGAGTTTTGGGCAGAGAGAGGGTAAGGTTCAATGCTCTCTGGTCATTGCATGACAAAGGCGACCCAAGTTCAAGTCCTTGCCCTGATCTTCTTAAGTGAGCACCTGAACACCTGTGCAACATCTGACCCTTGTCCTGCAATCTGTGAAAGAAACTGCTCCAGCCTCTTTCACGAGTCGTCAGTTTCTTAATCAAATGCAGTTTTCCTTTTGTATTTTGAAAGGCTTCAACCCTGAAGGTTCAAATTTTGCCACAGGACTGTCTTCTAGGAGCTCTATGAAGCAGCTATTAGCCTTTCCCATGCAATCCAGTGGATACACATGCAAATACAACGACTCTAGGCATGAATTTTTAACACCACTTGCAAAATACAAAAACTAAATGGAAGCAATGCACGTAGCAATACTCCTGCAGTCAATGCACTGAACTTCTTACTAAAGGCTCTCTGTAAACTTAATATGACATCCTTTGGTTATGTAGAGACAGACAAACACTGAAAATTTCACTCGGGACCACCTCCAACAGGCAACACTTTGTCTCAAGCAATCACTTCATCCCTAATACATTCCCCTCTGGTTTTCAGTGTAATTTGGTTCACTCCTAAAGACCACCAGGAAGATTTTCACAGGTCTAATTGGCAGACACTTAATTCCCATTTATTTTTAATAGGAGTAAGGTGTTTGACATTTTTGTCTTTGAAAACTTCCCATCATCTCAGTTCTAGTAAGGGAAACATTTTTTCTAATCCTTTACAAAAATAATGAAGCAACAGTGACTGTACTCATTTCTCACAAAAGCATGCACATAACACAGGCTGAGGCCTCCAAGTGTAAAGGAGATTTATACATGATGGTGCGCAAAGAATAGCAGTAGAGATGGTGTAGTATGGAATGATTGCAAAAGCAAATGCTCATGAAAGGGTGGGAAGTGGGAGGTATCTGTTTCAGTAACCAGCTTCTGACACAGATGTCAGAAATGGAAGCATGACATACCTATGGAGCAATTTGACACTCATTTTTTCCCATGCATCCTTTCCACTGAAGTATTTACATTTCCCAAGTGCCTTGCTTATCTTAAGTAAATCACTCAATTGGATATTTCTTTTGGGTTGAGTTAATTACATGAAAGAGCACAACAACTTTGATCCAGTTCCTACAGTAAACACAAGCCCATGTTTGAGACACAGCTGCCAGCAAGCCCAACTCCATATGTGTGACACCATGTTGGCAGAAAACTTTCAAAAAGAGCAACACATATCGGAGATTAGGGTCCATCCCTGAGCCAACACCCCCCACCTACACTGCACAGGGTGCTCACTGTGAAGGCATCCCACAGGTGGGTTTGATCCCAGGGCAATGTATTTATGGCCATTATGCAAATGGCATGTGAAACATCCTTCCCTTACTCCTATTTTCCCACAATTTAAACCAAATTCCATAAAACTAAGTGAAAACATGTTTGCTTTCCCTGACCCCTAAAACCATTCTGTTTTGGAGGCCCTTAACTTTCATGCTGACGAAAAACTAGAGTCCTGACTTCTTCAGTCCCAAACTGCAGGCAGCAAATGTTCATGGCTGAAGTTTAAGTGGTAAGTGAGGTATATTTTTAAAAGGGAAGTGCAGCTGTCCCTCTCTGCCGCAAGGTATTTTTCAATTTATGTGGCAAATCCAATATAAAGGTTTATTGTACGGAAGGCAAAAGATCTTAATCAGGAATTAGCCTCTTCTAATGAGGAGAAATAAGCACCAAGGCTGCACGAATTATTTCTAAGAGATAAGAATGTAATTGCCTAATGTGACTAATAATCTGATAAGAGCCCGTTTTATCTGATTTAACCCACGGAACTGCTGCTAATGTACAGAATTTAAAGTAATCCCCAAGGAATTCCTCTTATCACAAATGGGATTGCAGAATGATAAAAAGATTCATTGTTACAGTATTTGCTCTGGACACTTCTGTTCAAAGGAAGCAGAGTTTCGACAGCTTGAAGTAATTGCAACATTTGCTCAAAGATGGGATCATTTCTACAACGCTTGAATTTTTGACGACAGAGTGCATATTCTTATTATGAGCAGACAGTAAATTATACAATCCTATTTCATTTATAGCCTGGATATCATCTGAATACTATTACCAGGAAACAAACACATGTCCCAGTCACTGTGAAAATGTTTTCTAGTGTGAAAAGATTTTCTAATGTATTTTTGCATATTGACAGAAATTAATATAATTTGAAATCTATAGTGACACTAACACTGTTATTATCCAAATTCATGCTCCATTCTAATCCTACCGTATAATGACTTTAATCCTAATGGGCATAATCATTTCTGATGTAAAACTAGATACATGACAATCACAGAATTGAGTGATATTATTATACCAAAGAATAGCAGCTGTTGATTTGCCAATATTAACAAGTAGCAATCTTGTGATAACTCATTGTTCCAACAACTAATCAGAAGAGGAACGAAAATTTGGCATTTTGGTCCTGTAATTACATCTTTATGATGCTACAGTTGGTAATTTGCATGATTTTGACTGTTGCACTTCCCAGGAATTTTCTCTGTGTTCAGTACAAAGGCTCCTGGATGGCTTTATGGACCAATGTTGTTATTGCCTGTGTATACCTAACACAGCAAAATATTGAGAAGCAAAAAAATGTAAATCTACAGATTAAATAGGTAGGACATAAACAATGGTAAACCTGAAAAAAATTAAAATTGAAGGTGCTTACCTCATGGCTGTTGTGCCCACACAACTATATAAGAAAACAAAAAACAAACAACTCTCCTACCCCAAATCCATGGAGACTCCTCCTATGTGTGTTTTCATGGTCGTAAAGCAAGTGAAAGATGAGAGAAGGGAAAAGAGGAGTCTGTGAGGTCCATAGATGGGATAAAACCACTTTCTTTCTGTTTCATAAATTAAATACATATTTTTTATATACATATATATATATTTATACCTCTGTGTATATATATATTATATAGGTGTCTTTGGCAAGGAGCCTGGGCTCTTTCGTTTTTCTCTTCTTTATACAGAAGTCTGAGAAAGTTTTTGAAAGGTACTTTTGTGTGAGCACAAACACCTTCACAAAGGAAAGCAGGGCAAAACTGGCCCCTCTCACCCCTCTCTCAGACCAGGTGCCTGTGGGATGGGACAAAGGTCTGCATCATGGTCCCATCACTTCCAGGCAAGTTCACTCCCCTGCACAGGACCAAGACAGGAATAAGACAAGTAGATTTACTCTCCAGGTCCATGGCAGCTTCACCCTTAGTCCATATTTCTCTGCTTTCTCTGAGCTTTGTACCCATTTCTTCACTCAGCTGTGCATATGAGCTGTTGCAGAGTTATCAGAGCAGTGCAAGCGCAGGAGGCGATGCAAGCAGCAAGACACCAACTGAAAATGCCAGAACTCCAGCAAAGGCTTGTTCACACACAATGCAAAAGTATGAACCTGGCTGAGTCTCTCCCTCATAAAGAATGTAAATATCAAACAGATGAAAGGGTAACTTTCCATGATTAAGTACTATTGTTGTTTGTATTCCCAGTGTCCTCAGAGATCTCAGCAAGCAGAATTTCCACCACAGTAAGCATTGTAACACAAAGTAATAAACAAGCCATTCCCTGAAAAGTTCTCACTATAATTTAGATCTGTATACACTAAGTGGGTGTAAAACCTAGAGAGACAATGTTGAGGAACAATGATAGGAGAGATGAGAGCAATGTCTCTTTTGGGAATGGGTTTTATGCTGCTTGGCCAAGAACCATAGGGCCCCAACCCTGGCAAATCCTCAAATATCACTGTAGTAGATAAGTCAGTTATGTATGTGCACAATTAGCTGATCTCCAGTCATTTAAATTTAATCACAATATGAAGATAAGAAACACATCAACAATTTCTGTTACTGTTCTGCATACCACCATAGACAGAGTACACAGAATATACCACACAAACCATCAGGCTGGGCAAGACACCACAACCTCACCAAAGCTGCAATGTCCACGACCACGGAGTACCTTCTCAACATCTGGCACAAGGCTGTCATAGTTGTTAAATTTATAACAAAGAAACATCTCCTTAGACGTATACTTCTGCACAGAGAAGCCACCTCAAAACCCACAAGTATATGGGATATTCAATGATATTTTGTTTAAACCAATCATACATCCAAGATTTCTTTTATAGCTAGGGAAAAGGAACTTCTGGACTTTTCTTCCCTTTCCGATATTCACCACATTTAAAGTTTCTAGAATCTTTATGATTCAGTTGAAGAGCAGGCAAAGATAAGACTACCATCATGTTAACCTGCAATGACTACATGAATAAGACTAGCAGATACTACCCACTGCAAGGGACTTAACAAAGACTTTACAATTCCTCATTCATTTAAGAGCTCAGATTATACCACTGGATCTAGTTCCTGACAACTGCTAGAAAAGATGGTACTCTAGTTTCTCATTCTCATCCCCCAGACTTGTCACATGGTCCTCATGATGCATAATGAAGGAATGTCTGGAGACCTATATGTGCCTATGATATCCTTGCAAAGAGGGTAGCAAAATTCACAGAAACATCCTACGGCCTTACATACAGCTGGGTTTTTTCAGTGTCTTCATCCTCTATCTACCTCCCTGTGACCAAAGACTCTCCTGAGCACATTTAGAAGGCAACACCCAACCATGAGACTTCAAACCCAAATATATTAACAAACTTACATTTTAACTTCCCAAACTGAATTTGTCTGACTCCAGGAAACCAACTCTGAAATGATCATGTAACCTCAGCTGTTTCATAGCCCACTACAAAGAACAGGTTCCAGGTAACTGCACCAACCATGGTGCACTAACACACACACAGGGCTAGAAGCTTTTGTTCTTTTCTTTGTTCCCACCATAACTTCAGTAAGAGCCATTCCTCCATCAAAGTGTATCTGGAATTACTTCCATAAAAATACAGTTCACAAAAATCTACTTTCTAGAGAGTATCAGACCCATAACATCATTGTAGATCTACAATTAGATCAACCTAAGAAATGGCAGCCTACAAACTCCTATTAGTAAAAATCTCTAGACCTACATCATGGAGTCATAAATCATCCAGAACACATTTTAAAAAGGCAAAATAGGCACCCAAACCCTGAGGCACCATCATACTTGCAATGAGAAGAACAATCACGAGACCAAATCTCACCAACCTGTAACTGGTCTTTATTCACTAGGAATACTCTCCAGGGAACAGATCATCTCCCTGAAGGAGCAGCGTTAATATTATTCTAACTCATTACTGTACAAAGTGAAAACCCTATATACAGCTAATTGTACCCAGCCCTAGAAGTCATTAAACAGCCATAGCTCATCTTCCCAGTAGTAAAAATAAATGCTCATGAGGAAGAGAAACACCAGTTCCAGCATCCTGTATACTATACAGGTGCACCTGAGAACAGGGCATATCCATCCTATAAACCTGCACAGCTGCTACAGGGGTGAGGACAAACAGTCAACATACACTGGAAGAAGCTAGATAATGATCAGACACATTCAGTTACCAGCAGGGAAGTGTCTGTCATAAAGCGATGGCTCCATCTCAAATTTCTCAACCCTGATTATCCAGGAAGGCCCACAATTACATGGAAATGAGGCAAGACAAGTTTGTAGTTAGAGGCAATGTCCCTTGTTAAACCAACTGGTGCAGTTAGAGAGAACACAAGCTTTTGGGCATACGAGTCCTCTTCTATTTCTTGTCTGAAATAGAAGCAACAGACTTCAAAGCTAAAAACAAGATGAGAACAGTTGCTTAGAGTGTAATTAAGACGAGTATTTATAAGACCATTTCTGAAATAAAAGGTAGTTAGCACCAGTGAATCAGAGAAGATGTTCACAAAGAGAGGAGGGAAAGAAAGGGAAAGGAGGAGAGAGATAGTAAAGAGGATCCCCCTCAGCAGAAGAAAAGAAGCAGGTAGTTTATATCCCATGAAATGCAGAATTAATGAAGGAAGTTATAGCATGCCATAAGTCAAGTGTATCTATTGAGCCCATGCTTCTTGGTGTCCAGAGGTCAGGAATTTTAGTTCCTATCCTCATATTCAGAGAGTGTGCTGTAGTTTGTCTGATGGCCACAATCCACACTATTATTTTGATTAAAAATCTTAATTCTCACTCCTTCAGAGAGGCTGGACTGCAGCTGCCTGTAGATTAGGAGGTATGTTGCCTGGGTCCATCACTGCTGCAGCACCACCCTAAAGCCCTGGGAGTATGTACTGTCCAGAAGAATTGATGAGTTCAATACAAGCACTGATTCTATGGTGTATCATGATTTTACACTTTGCTGTTCCACAGGTGCTGGCCTCCTCTGTCACAGATCACTGAGGATATTGCATCTCCCTCAGCAATACTATGGCTCTGCTCCACAGGTGCTAACTATGCCTACAAGTTTTCTTGTAGAGAAACATGAAATTAAATTAAAACAACTGTTTCCAAAGTGTTCTTTGGCAGAAGTTTTCTGTTTCTCTTTCAGACTGTCCTTTTTTTCCACCAGCTATTTTCCTTGTTCTAATAAAAGATACTTCCTACAAACCTTGCTATACAAAGCTAACACATACATATTTGCTAAAGCAATTTGGATAAAAGTACACCGTTCTACCTTCAGTTTCAGGGTGATTGATATAATATTTTACTAGCAAATTTCTGAAGGCTAAAAATGGTTTGGTTAAAAAAAAATAATAAAACCAACAAAAACCATATCCCAAGAGAAAGTATTACCTAAGCTATACTTAATGTAAAAAGAGATTACATGCTATAGCATCCTTTGAATTCAAGTGTATCTATATTAAGAAGTTATTACGTTAGTGCATGGATTTCTATATGCAGGCTGATGCAAGTTTTCATGAAAAAACTTCTTTAATCAGAAATTATCTTCTTTAAAGCTCTGCTTCCAATTACATGCTGATATTTGCAGAAAATGGGCAGATTTTAAAGGCATCCAGAAAAAAAAAATCCTAGCAGCAGTGGATAATAAAAGTAGAACCCCTAAATTCCGAGAGCAAATTTAGAGCCGGCATAAATTAATAATCCCCTGTGGAATCAATTTGTATTCCATTGATCTATGCCATGGTTCTTAGTTTACCTACAAACCAATACATTCTGTTTATATTTGTAATTTTCACTTTGTGATAAGCCAGGAAGAGATTTTCCTGGTACCCATAAAAATCATGACAGTGCATCATTATCTGACTTATTAGTTTATCCACATAGGAAAAATAAGACAAAAAAAAAGCCAAATACGTAGAAAAACCCTTCTTTAATTTCAGCAGAAAGCACAGCATACCAGTTATCAATGTAAATTAGACAGAGCTGTTCACAGCACAGGCACACTACACTTGCTTACAGTAACCTCTACTATATACAAAAGAAAGTGCTTGACTCTTAGCAATAATTTCTTTATGAGTAAGTTATGGCTCTTTTTTTCCCCCAAAACTTTTGAAAATTAGCAGCTATCATTAATTCAAGCCTTGATTTGTCTTCCTCTGCTGAACATTGACACCCACTGAAGTCATATTGCTTCTAGAATAAACTCCACTCATTCAATGAGTGTGCTAAAAATGAGACAATAAGCAGTACCTTCAGCAAAAGTTAAAAGAAAATAAAATAAAAAAGGAAACTAGCAGGATTTCTGTGATTTTCTAATTACCTGTGCTTTTGTAATATTGTCACAAATCCTTCACTCACTCCTAGGAGAGATCAGTAACAGATTTTACAGTGGGAAGAGCACAAAACGCAATATTTAAGAAGGATATGCAAGAGATTAAGTTTTGACGGGTTTTAGTGTGTCTCTCCTCTGTGAAAGTGCAGGACTAAGGAGCAGCGGGGAATGCAGAGTTAGAAAGTTTGTCTATTCACCGTACCCTTCCACTGCAGTTAGTTTTTTCCTAGACAAAACCAGAGAAAACTTCTCAGAAGACTACTGCACATGAATAGAATTAGATACATATATATTTAATTGAGCTTTCATGTTGTTTAAGCACAAATGTCTTAGCAAGAGTAACAGAGAAGCTCAGAAATCATGTAGGATTTATTATTATCATTATTATTATTTCACTCATTAAGGATGGTTTATTAGAGTGGACTGGATAAGTCAGACCCACACGTTAATTACACAGTAGAAAAACCACAAGAGACCACATTACATAATGTAGCAATAATCCAGACAGGACTGACGGGTAGACGGAATCTGGATTGCAACATAAGTACCAGCTTTTAAATGCTATAGCAGCTTAGAAAGACATTATCCCTATATAATGTTATTAATGTGCGAATCCTTTGACTATGGTAGGTAATTGTCCCCCATAATTAAACCCCAGCATCAGTAGGAGAGATATAATGTGTGTTTATCATTTGTATTCTTTCTAGCTTTTATTTATTTATTTTTAAGCACAGACGGTCATCATGTCACCTGAGGATTATCTCATGGTGGTTGAACTCATTAACTAACAAGTGTACATTATTTCACACTCCAACAATAAGGTCTCTATAGCACTTGCTTGAGAGAAGTGGAAAAACATTCTCATTCATTGAAAAACAGCAACATATCCCATGCAATTCTCAAGAAGAAAGGTTTTTCCCAAAGGTATTTAACCTGATGATAAATTTCACCATTGATTAAATAAATGTTCCTGTGCTTGGATTCGATAGCTTCAAAAAAATAAAACTATTGAACTTATCATCTGTCTCAGGAATATAGATTCTTCATTTTATAGCTCTGGAGGAATCTGAACAGAAAGTCAAAAGACAATCACATATTTCATTAGAGATTCTATCTGACATCATTTATAAAGCCATAGCATGAAAAAGTCTCTCATGAAACAACAAAGATGCACCCTGTGCTCCAGCACCTCAGAGATCCTCCCACCCCAAAAATGGTGGCAATCAAACCACTGGGAAAAAAATTTGTTTGGATGTGCTACAGAAATCATATGCCTGAGCAGCCATTGCAGCTGTCTTCAAAAAAGTGTATTTGCTGGGTTCTCATGCATCTCAGCTGCTTGAGAATTTGAAGACCTTTGGTAATATAATTACTTATAATCAAAATATTTACAGTTTATATTTTTTGTGAATCCTAAAAAACAACAGACATACACTTTAAACCACTTCTCAGAATGGCCTAGACTCATCCTAGCAAACTTTTATTAAATGTCTATTAAATAGCCAAGCTGGGAGCTTTGTCAGCCAGAGCTTGTGCCTTGTCACAGCACCAACAGATTCCAAAAAACAGAGAGAGGAAAGATATATAGATATATTCCTTTCACCGTATTTGAATATCAGCTCTGCAGATCAGTAATCTGTAATTCATTGACTTAAACACTGCAGAAAACATACCACAGAGACAGACCCTGCACTAAGCAGTGTACAGCTTAAGGCCCCAAATCTATAAAGACTTCATTTTTTTGCTCATAAGAACAATTCCAATTCATTACTAGAACTGCATTACTGTAGTGAAGTACACGTGATTGTTTTTATGTGATTAAGTGCTAAAAAACTGAACATGATTAAGGCCAAACTGTAACAGCAAAACAGACTCTTAAATTAAGAACTGTAATATAATTGAGGCAAAATAAAAGACACCAAAAAAAAGTTACAGAAGTGCTTTTCCTTCACTTCTTTTTTGCTATTTTTTTACTTTGCAGTAATAAGAAAACTGAAATGCACAAAGTTTCCATGAAGTTTTGCTCCAGATACCAGGTGCAGCCTCTGCTCTGGAACATTTAACATCTGCAGAGCTTCTCCCACAGCTGATGCAAACAGAACGGGGAGCTGATCAGGGCTCTTGTGTTCCCAGCTTCAAGGTTGTTCATAGCTGCTGAGGCTGTATGGTCATTCCTGTTTTCCCAATTAATTTTCATTCAGCTAAGATCTGTGCTGAGTTACATGCAAACTCATCAGCAAGGGATTTTTATAATTTTATACAATTCAGGTCTTCTGCACATTTTTAAGTACTTCCAACACGCCCTTGCTGAAAACTAAACTCCAACATCTTGGAAGTCTTCCCTAGTATACCAAGCAAAAGTTGGTATCTTTGTGTAGGTTAGCAATTGAGATCTACAAACCAAAAATAGCCCAGCAAGTAGGTAAGGCTTCTGAGCCAACTGCAATATAGCGCTAATGTTGCCAGAAGCCAAATGAAACAATAATTAGATTTGAAGAGAATTTCAATCAAGTCTGTACATAATTTACCACAGGTCAAGATATTTCGACATTCCCCTTGAAAGGACCAGGAAGTAGCTGGTGGGAAGATGAATGCGCAGCCCTTACCTTTTAACAATGATCAGGGTCACATGGCTAATTAAAATACCTTTGTTTACATCGGGTAAGAGTCCTGCTGTTAGACCATCTGCACCTGCAGTCTGTTCCATCAAAACCCCTTCCACAAATTGCATGCTCCTAATAGGTATTGCTGTGCCAATGACAATTACCTAATTAGACATTAGAATGTCAATGCCGATTTTAAAATCCATGTTAATTATTTTACTGTTTGACAGAATATTTCCCAATGAGGGAAGGAGTCTGGATAGCATAATTATGTCATGAGGAACACTTCTGTATATGATTAAAAGGTTTGGCTAGCTCTGATTGGAAGGGCTCCAGTTATTTATGTATTTAACAAAGTTGCAATCAGCACATACGGTTTTCAGCCGAAAAAAACCCATTCTGAACCCTGCTTATTCACTTGCCTGCTATGGCACAGCATATAATGAAGCTTGTGATTAGGTTCCTCTTCTATAAAGTTTGCCTTTGAGTAAGGTGAGTTTGGAAACAGAGGGGAAACATGTCTAGAAGGCAGATGATATGATAGATCCCTTATCTGGCTACAGTTTGAAGGCATAAAGTGTGGCTTCTGGGTGTGTGACTGATTTTGCATCTTCAGCCATAGAAGAGGAAATATCTCTGTACCAAATGATGGGCATTTCTGGGAGCAGTTGTTGAATTTACTGGTTACAAGTTGGTCCTTACACTTGGTATCACTACAAAGGTTTTGAAAGATCAGCAACATTTTCCTAGGCCTCCAGGCTTTGGCATGTAAAACAAGACAGCTTAAACCATAATCATGATAATAAAAAATATGCATTTAGCACTTTAAAATGTTCAATTCTGCTTTCACTGGCTGCAAGTGAAAAATCTTAAAATAAAGCACAATCAAAGAATCTAACTGCTGTCAGCTCATCACACAGGACACAAATTCAGTAAATATAAGGAAACACTGCAAAAGAAAAGCATACCCCACAATCGGGGAAATGCTCACAAGGCTTTCTAAACAAACGTGGTCATTTTTATCTCTATTTCTCTCACCCAGAAAGAACACAGCAAAGAATCCTGGCTAAAGCTGTGATACAAGCAATAACACTGCATAGCTTATAACTTCAAGGTATCTGATTTTTAGTTGGGAAGCTGCAACCCGGAAAAGAATCTGTCCTTTTCTTAAAAAAAATGCTGTGATGATAGTAACAAAGACAAATGATTTATCATTAATGTTATAATTTTCACAGAAGCAATAACGTTAAAATAATACAGTCTCTAATCACTAAGCTAAACCCAAGTATCTGTACAGCTACATGCAGTGTGCACAGAGCTCTTGCCTCATTGTGGGGGTTTAGTGCCATATCCAACATATAATAATCTCATTTAAATTCATATCCATAGACTACTACTGACCAGCATAAATATCAACTTATACTGTATAATACACATCTATACAACATTCAAAACCATAGTCGTGCCTCTTGTTTAAAAAAAAAAATAATAAAATTCTAATCTGAACCTCTTGTGAGTACAAAGAGTTAGAAGTCACAGGTCAACTGTCAGTAATGGAAAATTTGACCAACCAGTTGCCAAACGTTTCAAATCCGCCTTTAAATCTTCCCCCAAATCCCTTCTCAATACTTATTTCTGCTACAGACACTGTAGAAAATTAGCTGGTTGATGAGTAGGTTAAAGGATAAATCAGGATGTCTGATCTTTGCTTGAGTATAACACATAAACATAAACATGTAAGAACTGCGCTGAATGCTTCTGCCCCTCTATCGTGCTTTCAGCAGCAGCTTTCTTAGCATAAATATCTTAGATTTCTGAGTCTGTCTGCAAGCACTTTATAATGCCTAATGAAATAGGGCTGTAATTCTCATTTTGCAAATCATTCTGATACACTAAACAAATACCAAG
Organism: Oreocharis arfaki; assembly: GCA_013398015.1. Classification (NCBI taxonomy): domain Eukaryota; kingdom Metazoa; phylum Chordata; class Aves; order Passeriformes; family Paramythiidae; genus Oreocharis; species Oreocharis arfaki. The sequence continues at coordinate 2,501,522 of VZRR01011618.1, forward strand.
TAATACCTCTGACAGAGAGTGCCTCTGACAGAGAGTATTGTGGCCCGAAGGTCTTTTTTTATATTTATATTTAAATGTGTTTGTTTTATCTACTGAATGCTCCCGGGTGCATTTACAGCTTCTTTAATGACTTAAATTTGAGGATTACATGTCTCAGTGCTACTCACCATTGCAGTAATTGGAATTCTGTAGCTGTCCCATGCAACACACACTGAACTGCTTAGCTGTGAGTTTTGGGAAAGTTTCAGCTCCAGCAGAGCAGTAGCCAAAAAGACACATCCTTTAATGCCTGAAGAAGACAGAACAGAAACACGCACTAGAGGTTTTTTCTAGGTTTACATATCACGTTTTACCAGGCACTATATATTCAGAATATATAAACTAGCATTAATGTATAAAGACTCAGAGAGCAAGTCATTAAAAGTAAAGACATCAGAGAAATCAAGGGATAAAATCCTAACCCCATGTCAATTGGTGGCAAAACTCCAATTGACTTTCTGAGGACTAAGATTTCACTCACAAGTTTCCCCTTAAAGCCACTTCGCTTTTGCTCTGTATCTTACATATTTCCCAGTGCTCACTGCCGAAGCACAATCAACCCTTTCTAAAAACCACAGCTAACCAGAAGGACAAAAACAAGTCTGAGATGCAATGCTCAGCTGGGGTAAGAGAGTTAACTCTCAAAGAAATTAATCTTAGTCTTCCAGCTGGAGATGAGGCCCAAAATAGGCAGACTTCACATGGAAATTTAATTTCAAACAGCGTTTTCAGGGCCATATTTTCCAGGTGGGGCATATGTTATGGATTTAACTATCAGCTGAGTATCTTAAGGCTTGTTGTAAACAACCGGACACTATTTTAAGACTATATATGATATGAAATGACTTAACTACATAGTTAGCCATTTAGCAAATGAATTTGAAGAGGCTGTTAATTTAAAATTATTATATGTTAAAGCTTTGGTGCAAGAAGCTCTTTGAAAGATGCAGAAGACATATTCCTTACCATAAAGAGGTTTAAGATTTCTTTCTTTTTAAAATTCCATTATTCTTAAGGGAAGTATCAAACTCATTTGAAAAAATCCACCCACTTTAGAATAATATGCATCTATCAGGGGTATATCAGAAATACAGTGAAAGTATGTACTTAACAATTTAGAGTGTGATTTCAGCAGCTTTCTTTATCAGAGTAATTTTCTTTCTACTGACACAAGGCATAAAACTTCCACTGACTTTGAAGAGCTCAGAGTTAGGTCAATATTAAGTGCTTTTGAAAATTGCAAGCTTAAGTTAACTTTAAACTCTAAATTTATGTTTACTCAGTCACAATTTTCATTGTTCTCACTGGAATCATTACAGGAATATGTATGTCTGTTAATAAATATCTCATTCCTTTAAGAATAGCATACCCCAGACTACCTTTAAATAACTCATCCCTCTAAGAATGACATATCCCATCCATCTCTATATATTTCCCCAGACTCAACAGTTTCGGCAACTGCTTGGAAAGAATTTATTTCCTTCAAAATCTGTAGTCCCACTGTGAGTTGTATTAGCCGGAAATGGGGCACGGACCTGGATCTGCTGCGGGAAAGCATCTCCTAACGGATATGATTTTACTGAATGTCACATAAAGCCCTGAAAGATTCTTGGTCTAGGGGTCCTTTTCTGACAGGTAATATTCCAGCAAAGCAGGATCTTCTCTCCAATGGCCATAAATGATCTGCAAGTGAACGCTGCTGCATTTTTTGTGTCCAAGATTAATCCAAGTTTTTCAGAAAAGTAATTGTCATTTATCAAGGTAGCATCTACACTCTCAGGTCAGAACTGGGGCCTCAGTCTGAGAGGTGTGTCCATACACATAATGAAAACACATTTCCTGTTTCAAGAAGTTCATCATTTGTGTACAGTCAAGTGTAATGAAAAATTGGTACTAAAGCATTTTTCATGGTTTTGAAACACTTTTGACATACTAAAGATTCCACTTAGCAGCAGATTCCATCTCCACCTGGAAACTCCAGCGGTTTCCTTGTCCAGGCTTTACTGGCCACACTTCATTTCTCCCAAGCATTAAGTCTACACACAAAGATAGGAAAAATTTATGAAGGGGAAAAGGAGCAGGCCATTGCTTTCCAAACAAGTTACTGCCCTTCACTACAGCAATTCATGTCATAAACCTTCAGTTTCCTGAGGCAGTGCAATATCCTACAAGCAAGTGCTTCTTTGAGATCTCTTTCATCGTTCGTTGTTTAGCATCAGAGGTTAGTGAGGCATTGAGGTGTGAAAACACAGAGCCCTTTTCAGCTGCCAAGAGCTTTTGAGAGGAGATACTTTACCACCCAAAAATATGTTTTCCTCTTATCTAGTTCTGTTGTGCCCCTTCTCTGCAGTCTTTGCATCCCCAAACCTCTACCCATACCAGCAGTCGGGGATGCAGCTCTCATCAGTCTGGACCTTCAGGCAAAAACGCCACTGCAGAGTCTTCAGCCTCCTCTCCAAAAAAGGCTTTACTGCCCTGACATTAACGATTTTAGACACATCACAGCCACAGGCCCTGTTGGTCATCCTGTTCTCTCCCCAGATGCTGAGAGGCAGCACTGTCACTGGGCTGCAGAAGCAATGCTGTAGTGTGGAGGACCACTGAGATCTCCCTGTAGGAGAAAAGATCCCTTTCCCTTTGCTTTCAGGGGTAGGTGCCAGCTGCACCGCCTCTCTCTTCGAGGCTGGCATTTTGAATAGTGTGTGTCTTCGCTAACCCAGTTGCACTTGGCAAACTGCAGTTCTTCAAGCACACGGCAAAGAAAACAATGTTTTATTATCTTCCACATACAGCTAATGACATCAGAGGGTCAGGCAAACAAAATCTGCTCCTTACCCTTGCATTCCTCTTTCTCCAGTTTCAGTAAATGACAGCAGAAAGGCTGTCTTCCTCCCCACACTCCCCTCTTAAGTGATGCTCAGCCTCTGTGGCTTCATACCTGTATGAAAAGGTTTTCCAAAGGCCTGCAACAGATCTATAGCTCTGCTACAGGCATCCCTGGAAAGTTATTTATTCCCCTTCCATAGAAAACGGTAATACTCTGTAACTTCCTTTAGCTCACTCCTTGTTCTTGGCCTAGTCTATAGTGCAAAATCTTTGGTCATACACTGACTAGCAAATGAGAGCATGATGTGATCGGAGCCTCTCTTATCATTTATATCACTCTAAGTATCCATAGGTGGATAAAACAGATGGGAAAGAACTGTGAGAAGACTGTGATTAGCATAATTGCTAGTGAACACATCAGACAATCTGCGTAACCACAGTCAAGCATTTTTATAAGTATTGCTAGGGAGATTAATAAGAAAATCAGTGTTGGGAGAGCCACTAAAGCAGAAGCTATATTTTTATGGGGGTTATTTTAGGGCTCCATACAGGACTGAAATGTAGCAAAATTCTCAAGGCTATTTGTTTGAAAGGTCTTTGTATAACAGAAGAAGCAAGGCCAAACACCTTCATTGCCCCCTCACATTTTACTGTGGCCTGTGACTGCTTTACAGGTGATGCTTCCAGCACTTTCCTGTATAAGTATCCAGTCCAGACTCAAAGACATGCAGCAAGGAAATCAGAGAAAATGTGAAAGAGAAGAAGAAATTCTATAAATGCCATGACAATACTGATTATGGGCTTTCTTTTGAGGAAAAAGAAAAGAGAAAAAAAAAACAAACACTGAAGAGAATAGGAGTAAATTGTATCAGTCTTAAGGCCTAAGAAAGGATTTTGTGCAACTCAGCCAGCATCAGCCAAATCAGCCTGTGAAGGGCTGCTGGGAAGGAGGAAGCTGCTGAGACAGACAATGCGGTGGCCCTCACCAAGTGGAGGAGGCTGAGCTAGTTGTGACTTGCCTCTCTCTTACCATATGTAGAGGTGTACAACAGGGCACCAGCAGCAGACTGTGGGAAATATGCATGTTAAGGTCCAAAGATATGCTTAAACCCCCAAGAAATGCAAATAGAAAATCCCCAGCAATCAGGTGTGCTTTAAGTCCCTAAAATTCCCATTGGCTTGCTCTTTGACCTAGGGTACATCAGCAGCACACTTGCTCGTTCCATGTTGTCTGCAAAGCATCAGGAGGAGCTTCTGTTTCTCACCCTGCATGACAAGTGCTGACAGCAACAGGGTCCCAGCATGAGTTGGGCTATAGGGTGTTAGTGCATTATGAGTACTTATGATGCTGGCTTCATAGTAGAGCTCAGTGAGAACTCCAGTATACAAAACTGAGTCTTTTTTGGGGAGAAGCTGTCATACTTGCACTTATAAACAACCCCTGAAATTCAGCTGGACCAAAGCCCTAACCGTGCACGTGTGTCTTTTTACTTGGTCCATGAAATTCCTTCTTGATTTTGATAAGATCTAGATCGTGGCTTTTGTACTATCCAGCTGTACCCAAAACTTTTCTAGCTTATGCTCCCAAGGAAAATTTGGCAGAAAAATTTCACACTAAAAGAATAAAGTACAAAAATGATTCTTAAGTATGAGTTTTCTATGGTAGAGTCTTGCAGAGTAGAAGCAGATACTACAGGAAATGCAGCTGGATTGGATCAAGTTCCCCCTCAGATGTTTCGCTCCTTGAAGTTTGCTTCTCAGGCTCTAACCAGGACAGAAACTCTATGGACTGGACACTGGCATGGCTGCTCTGTAAGTCTACACACAGCATCTCCAAATCAACGCCCATGCTTGGGGGAGCAGGATTTTTTCCTTTCATGGACCAATCTGTTCCATTCTGCACCCACATGGCTACAGTGGCCAATAGTCAAGCACCTGCAGTCATGCAGCATTCATTTTGCATGCAAGTGCTGAGGCCTCTGGCTTCAGGTTTTGCCAGATATCTACAACAGGGGAATTATCACAGTAGTTACTGGCAGCATCTGTATTATCCTCTTTACTTCCTCTGTACCTTGTCATTTCTTAATCTCAGGCAGAAATACAAATCACTGCCCTCCGTATGCAGGTTGCTTAATATCCACTTCAGCCCATGGCAACATCTCTATCTCTATTTTGATTCATCAACATCCACCAAGAACTTTCCAATTGTCTTCTCTTCGTCCCTTGCTAGACTGTGCCAGCTTTCTCTTTACATTCCCCCACAGCTGCCTTTTCTTCAGATTACCAAGCATGTAATGTCTCATCACTTCCCTTTGCTTTTTTAACCTTTTCATACCAGAACTGCCCTCTTGCAACCACTGCACTTCAGTTGGCATACGGTGACTGACCTCAGCACCTTCCCGCTGTTAAGATTTGCAAACACATACCCTCATGACCTCCCCACGCTGCCCATTATCTCACCTTCTTCAAAATTATTAGCCTTCAGGAAATAACCACAAAAAATAGAAAAAAAAAAAACCAATACAAACCTAACTGTAACTACCAGTGAAGCTCATGTGTATTCACTGCACACATCTAAAGTACTTGAGGGAAGACATTTTGTTTCACCACCTTTCCCCAGGACCTAGCTCTCTGCCACTGTGTAACAAAGCTGAATAAGTCAGAAAATTAAATATTTACAGTTCTGCAGCTAGAACTGACCCCACTTGTCATTGGGGTCACTTGTTAGGTAATGGTAATCACAAGTTCACATGCAGTTTTTTCCCTTTAGAGCAATGTTTCCTTATGGAGGGCACAGCGCCGATCCACCAAGAGAAAGACATGGCAGCTTAGAAAGTGTCATTTGCACACATGCCCTGTCTTCTCAGCTCAGCAAAGTTTGTAGAAAGGGAAAGTGTGCCTTTTCTAGCGGGAACATCAGGCTACTCTAACATCTATATGCCCTCTAATTAATAAAAGTGCACCCTACAAGACCTTCTTTAGGCTTTTCTTCCATTATCCTTCAGGCACCCCTGAGGCACAACACACAGACCTCTGAAGTCCCACAGAGGAAGGAAATCTGCCACTGACTTTCCTGCAGTGCTCTCTCACACTGGCCTGGCCCCTGGCCCCTCTGCCACCATGCCAGTACTGGTCCAACAACCACCTGCGCCTGAGGGGTGGGAATCACAGAGCAGAAGAGAGGCAGCTCCGATGAGATTCCCAAACTCAAAAAAGCCCTGCTAAGCGGCACACTCCCACTCTCCCTATGTGCATCTTAGCACTGCAACCTCTTCACATCTCACGAGCTAGCGTGGAACAGATGCGTCCCCCCTGTCAGGAGGCAGCGACACCCCTCCCTCCTCACATGACTCATATGATGTCAGAGTTGTCCTTGTCACCGACCCCGATTCAGGCTCACACGTCAAGGACACGCTTGCTTGGTGGATCCTCAGCATGATGGATAATCCATCCCCTCTCATTTGGGTTTCCTACATCCCAGCTAGCCACAGAAAAGAGAGGACTTTCTCTAGTTGAGGAAACTTGGCTCCTTTGGCAGTTCCAGTGGCACAGCCCTGCCGAAAAAGGCTGGCAGAGGCTGCAAGGTTTTGAAGCTTTGAAAGGTAGGTCAGCATCTCCCTGTACAAAACCAATGCCACCCTCAATCAATGTCCAATACAGAGAGGCAAACGATTTTTATAGAACAGTCATGTACTTTCATGTGATCTAATATTAGCTGTGCTGTATGTAATTATTTTATGTAGTACTCTGCGTTCTGCTTGCACTCCCATCGATATGTCTAGTAGATATTTGTAGTTCCCTAGTAATTTAATAGCTAGTTTGTGCCCTAAAGCATAAAAACATTTCTACCCTATCTAAAGTAACCGTGGGTGGTGTTATCCATATAAAATCTTTGAGTCCTAATGAGCTTTTGTTCTCAAGTTATAACCCAAAAATATAACACCCGGCTGTTCCGTTCTCTGCTAAAGATCCTCACTATGATGTGAAAGGAAAAGAAATTAAAACCTTAGATAAATGTGTTTGATCTGCCACAAAGAGGGAAAAGACATCCCCCTCTGTATTGTATCTTGTCGGGATTTTTTCACAGACCCATTTTCTGTTCATTGCTAAGTGTTTAAAGGCTGAAGACAAGCTGCATTTTTGCAAACCCTGATCTGGAGACAGCTGCGGCCTAAGCTATGCAGGAAGGAGCAGCACACTGGTCCTGCTGCCCTGGGCTGAGGTGGCAGTAGCTGCTAAAGCCTGGACATGATGCTAGGGAGCAGTATGGTGTTTGGCGTTCCTAAGGAGTAAAAGGTACAAGTTCCCATGTCCTTGTAGGAATGCTGTTAGGAGACCTCCCACCCTTCTGCCTGGGGAAGAGGAAGCTCTGAGATGCACAGGGAGACACTGGGGAGAGCAGGTCTCCCGGGCTTTCCACTCTGTGGCAAGAAAAGCCCGTCCCTTGCCTGCAGCGAGGCTTTGTTTCACCCTCACAACAATCTCGTTACTGTGAGTAACGGGGAGCACGGCGATGCCAGCATGTTCCCTTTGCCTCTTCCTTAACTTGTCTTTATTCACAGCCATGGAGGCAGGCCAGAGCCAGGCACTCACCAGGAGCCAGGCTCAAGCCTTCCTTGGCGTGCCCACCTCTGCTCTTTAGGAGAGGGTACAGGCTGTACAATACATCATCTGTTATGCAATGATACCCGGCGCATGGTTCCGCTTTGCTTCCCGGCGGCAGGAATATATCACTCCCCCCTTCCCTTCCCTTCCCCTCC
>VZRR01011619.1:0-10529 GCA_013398015.1 Oreocharis arfaki
TGTTCAACTTGGTGTCCCCCAGGGACCCCAAGGCCTTCTCAGCAAAGCTTTTTCCCAGCCTACCAGCCCCCGCCCATATCTCAAATGCCTGAGGTTTTCCTCTCTAGGTGCAAGGCTTTGTCCTTTGAAGTGATATTGGACATATCTCTTATTTTCCTGATCATATTTTAGATATCTATGATCTATGACTTAGTTTAAAGCACAAAACCAGCCAAGGATGAGAGATAAATTGCAGCAGAAATACATGTGTCTAAGTTGCTCTCTCCAAAAAACCAAAACCCATTTATAACAGATGCTGAAATCTTCTTCTTGGACAGCAGAAGAAGAGGCTAATTGGCTACAGGGGTCAGCTGAATTTGCATCAAGTCCTTAACTAATACCAGTATCCTTAATTGTCTATTTTCCTTGTCAAGCACCAGATATCTGACTCGGCACAACCTCTAACCAGACCAGGTGGAAATCAACAGTTGTATGACCTAATTTATGAAGGCTTGGAAAACTAGACATAAAAAAGTACTAAAAATAATATTAACAGCTTATTAAAGTATTTCACTTCCCTGAATTGAACTGAGATTTCATTGCAATCCAAAAGCTTGTTGGTGGAAGTACCTTGGAAGGAAACACCATGAGGTTGGAACTATCAACAAGGTTAAAAAATAATTTTTATGTAATTTTAAAAGTTTTCTGCCTTCTTTCTCATACAAATCTGGAGAAGTACTCTCTATACCTAAAATTGTCAACAACTGTGAAAATACACAAAATTTAACAATAGCTGTAGTTTTTACGAGTAGAAAAGCAATTTGAAACTCACAAATTCTCTTTGGTCAGGCACCAGTTACACATTTCTGAGACTGAAGTACTTGATTCACTACATTTACTAGGCATTCCCAACCATTAGTCTTGATACAGTCTCCCTAGACTCACTTTCTAAGACACAGGATTTTTTTGCATAATAGCCCTTACACCAAATTATTCTCACTTAACTGGGCAGTCAGCTCCCTGGCACCATCATGACCAGAGACTTTTGCTCTTCCTAAAACACAGCAGTAGAAAAGGAACTTCTGGTTCCCTGAACTTCTGCTTCTCAGAAGGAAAAGGTGAGGGAATGAGGGCTTCTGCAGTCAGTCTCAATTTTCAACTTTTAAAGGGGTCTACTGTCCTCTCTTCCCCTTCTTAGACGGTTGGTTTTAAATACAGTCTTACACATACTTTGCAAGGCTTTAACCCTCTCCTGCCTCATTGCAGTTGTACACATTCTCTCATAACTTCCACAAATTACAAAAAGACAACATGTAACAGTAGGAACATGCAAAGGCAGAAGAAAAATTCCCTCTTTTTCCACTATGTCATTACTATTAATACACAGTGCACAAAGTATAAATATGTAGATGAAGAGGGAGAAAATTCTTAATTCTTGTTGCATTTACTCTCCCTTTCAACACTCTTTTGCCTTTGCCTAAAATTTTTATTTATCATCTCCTTAGCACATAATGATAGGCAAAAGGGGAAAATCCAGCTTCTTGCTTTCTCACTCCCATCTCACCTACATACATACATACGCTATATACTCCTCTTCCTTCTAAGTTGCATTCTTGCCCTTTAAATATCTTTTCCTTCCACTCTTTCTCAAGACCCCTTGGATTCTTGCTCTGCCACTACTAAGCCTCAATATGTGTGCAATGGGAGCTCAGACCCTGCTCGGTATATTCAGAGAACAGGAGCCTTCTCCTCAGGACTCAGAAAGGCTTAAGCACGCACTCGTGACAGAAGGTTGTGATCTGCCATGCAGAAAATAAGGTGGCAGTGAAAGGAGAGGGAAATACACAGCAGTGTATCCGTCTATTATATCTCAGCAAATCTGCTGGTAGACCAGGTGTTGTTTGTGTAAGTGCCACTTTCTCCTGCTGAGGTATTAGGTGCTTAGAGGGCCTTAGACACACTTCTTTCTCTAAGTGCTGGTCCTGAAGCCTATATATCCCCTTTACATTCTCAGGATACCCTGTCACCTTTCCTCCTGACAGAGGTCAACTTAGTTCTGCTAAAGAGTTTTACCAGCCTGTCAGAAAGGCAAGTTGATTGTGTCCTCAATCCATTTTACACTCTACCAATCCATTTTCCAGAACTTTATTTCTTTACTTTTACCTAAAAAAAAAAAAAAGTTAGCTTTTATTTTTCCCCTTAAGTGTGCAGGCTTTCTTTTCTCATTCTATAAAAGCAGATGTTCTCTTCTCATTCTATAAAAGCATCTATGACCTCCAAACCAAACCTGTATTTCTACCTGTAAAAGTAAGGAAAATGTGTTCCTTACAAACAATTTAGTTGTGTCTTTCCTATAGCAGGTCCTCTGTACTGATAACCTATTCTAGTTTTTCCCATCAGGTTAAGTATATTTCTCTGAGGCACACAGTACTCCAAGATCAAGTGAATGTCTTCTTGGCTTTCTGACCTCTGGTTAGTGGAGAAATTCCTCCCCTCTGTAGTAACGGGAAGAAGAAAATAGAAAAGTGAGGAATGGCAACAAAAAAGCTGTTAGAAAGGGAAATGGGATCTTTCAATACCTCTTCAGTATGAAATTATCTGCTCCACTGGTAGTGTTGGGTGATGGAAGCAGCACCCTCTTCTATAATCTGACTTCACTTTTACTCAGTTCCTGTTTTACACAATCATCCTGGAAAAGCACTTCATCAATTGCCACTGCTTGATGTACCTCCTCTCTATGCAGGTCTACATTTTTTTAGTTTACCTAGGTTAACAAGCGTGATGTGGTGGATACACTTAGCATTTTTGAAATCTGCATGTTTGTTTTCATTGCTTTCTACAGGGATTGGGACAAAACTAGCAGGGCTAGAGATTGTTCAACAGGACACTTTGAGTCTTAATTGCATTCTCGAACAGTAAAAATGCAGCTACAATTAGGAAATACACGTATTCAAAAATACAGATGTCTACAGAAACCACTGAGGCAGGGACAAGGGCAAAGAGAAGGGCAAGCGCACAGATGTATGAGGACCACACTTCTAACTCAGTCAGTGAGGTGTTGTCCCGGAGATGAGGGACATATATTCCGTCTCCTGGTGCTCAAGAAATTTGTGATGTTTGTCTGAATAGGTCTCCCTCAAAAAAAGCTTCTTGTTAATAATTCCTGAAGCAGAGTCAATGTGTCTTCATCGTTCTTGGCAACGTTAGTCTGATTGAAATTGCCAACTGTGATTCATTTTTAGGAATTTTTTTCTCTACTTACAAATCAGGGTATGTTTCCCTTTCCAGATGCTCTTCTGAGCTTTCAGTTATGGCAAGGAAAAAAACCGGAAGACGAAACCTTGACCCGCTCCACAGACTAGTGTAAATTGCAGTGGAAACCATTGCTGAAGAATTATTGTCAAAACTGTAAAGTCGTGATTGAGAGAGGTTAATTTTTTTCTAATTGTGATCATGCTGAGATTACCTTCTCAGGAATACCTTCTGGAGTCCGCAGCTGATTTGTTTCAATATTTAGGACCAGCTCTTTTATGATGCTCTTTTGTTTAACTAAGAACATATTTAACATGTGTGGACCTCATTGGTCTTCCACTAAATAGTATGAAAATAGTTGTTTTAGGTTCCTTTTGAGTATTTCTTCTTTTATTTATTTGCTTATTTGGGGGCTTTTTTGGTCAGATTTAACTTTTCAAACATGTAGGTCACTACAGAATTTTAGAATAACAAACTGAAAGCTCTTGTTTTGTTGGGCCTGAGGGCAAATAATACATTATTTTTTGCATAGGTTTCAGTTTTTTCCTTCTTGGGAGGGTTGTTTCATTATTTGTTCAGCATCAGTAAAGTTGCTGGTCACCTAGTACACATTTCTTTGACAGTCAGTGTTAAAATAGCCCTTGTCCTCATGAACATCTTGTCTATCAACTTGGGAAGTCATTGTTTAAATTCCACTTGAATGGAATATGCTGTTATACAAATGATGCAAGAGGAAAGAAATAAAGCAAGAAAAATTAACCTCACATGACTGTCCTTGTTATTTTTGGCAGAAAACCAGGTGAGAAGCCAGGAAAGAGGAGCTGACACCTGGATTCCATTCCAAGAGAAGTTCAGTGCACAGTTGATGATGCTTTCGACCTTGCACATGCAATCAAGACCAATGCTGAAGGGTAGCTCCACATGTAAAATGCTGACAGTGTTCTGCATTCCCTGCAACAAATGAAGTCAGAAGAGTAGGAAGCATTATAAATGAGGTAATGTGTTTTTGAAGTGCAATGCTATTTTAAAAGTAAATACTGACCTCATGGTCTTGGAAATGCTGGAGACAGATTAGTGATGAAAAAGGGGTCTTTCACTCTTCTCTCTCTAGTAACAATCCAGTACAAATGAACAGAGACTGAAAGCTAATTAATTTGTGACCTATTTCATAAGACTTATGTGAAGTGAAGCAGAGGACTTGGAATCTAATTTGAGTTGAAAGGGATCTTTTGAGGTCATCTGGTATAAGTCCCACTCAAGACAGAGACAGCTACTAAGTTCCATTAGACTGCTCATAGCCTTGTCTGGTATCTCCAGCAATAGACATTCCACAGTTTCTTTGTTATATCTATTTTTGACGTAATGAGCCTTGTTGTGAAAATGTGCTCAGCTTCTAGCTGGCATGCAGTTCCTCTGGGAGAGTCACATGCTAATTCTCATCAGGAAGGTCAATATTTAACATGCAAAGAGGCTAACTTCTCTTACTTTTGTATCAGATTAATGATAATGCCAGTGGACTACATGCTGCCTTTTCCCATGCAATTAAGTTCTGTTGAGTTTTTCAAAAGCCACTCTTCTTTCCTTGAGTATTCAGTTATCCTGGGGGAGGGACAGGGCAGGGGAGGCTGAGAACAGAAAGGGAGAAGACCTTTTTTGTTTTTCTTCCCTTGCTGACTAGCTAATAAAGAAAAAACGATGCCTAGGAAAAGAAAGTTCTAACATATGAACGAAATATCACTTATCTCTAGAAGAGAATCTATCCCACTAAATATATTCACCCCTGTTTTGAAACCTTTAATGAGAAGTATCCTCAGGGAAAAGTTTTCTTTCATTTCATTTAAGAATCACACATTTTATCATTTGAGTATCCGTCGGCCATATTAGAATTCAGACAAATATCTGCATATTTGAAATGTCTGCCTGAATACTGAGATCATTTGTCAATGTCCTCACTGAATTGTTAGTCAGACAGTTGTGCACATTATTTGAGACAGCAAATGAACTGTTTGGGTTGCTATGGTTACAGCCACAGAGAAGATAAATTTCTGCAGCTACTATCTTTCTTGAGGGGCTGGGGTAGGGAAAGATAATTGAAAAACTAAAGTTAATCCAACACATTAGGGTAGGGTCAGAACTGCAACAAAGCTTTATGTATGCACTTCATTATATATGTGGAAGGAACAATGTATCCATAAAAGTAAATAAATATTGATGGATGCTTCCATTACATTTCCTTTCTCTAAATTTATGCTGCAATTTGTACCAGTCAGGTAGCAATGATTGGGCTTGTTCAACCTACAGGAATTGTTAACTTGGACAGTTATCTGATTTAGAACAGCACGATGAGGTGATGATTTCGTCCAAAATTACCACTAAAATTTTGGGTTCATAGAAAAGCCGAATCACAGAATCATTTAGGTTGGAAGAGATCTCAGGATCATCTGTTCTATCCTCCTTGCTCATGCAAGGTCATCTACAGCATTTTATCCAGGACTCTGTCCAGTCAGATTTTCTGTCACCAAAGATGGAGACAACCTCTCAGTAAAAAAGGTTTCCTTGTGTTTACACTCTATGTGTTTCCTTGTGTTTACATAGAATTTCCTATTTCTTAATTTGTGCTTATTGCTTCTTGTTCTCTGGGCACCACTGAAAAAAGTTTAGTTCTGTTTTCTTCATTCTCTCCAACCAGGTAGTTATACACAATAATAAGATACCCCTTGAGCCTCTTCCACAGGCTAAACACTCCCAGCAGTCTTCACATGTGACAAATGCTCCAGTCATTTCATCATCTTTGTGACCCTGAGGCGGATATGCACTTTGAAGTCAGCATCTTGCTTGAACTTGAGAGCCTACACTAGACACAGCAGTCCGGACATGGTCTCATCAGTGCTGATCAGAGAGGAAGGATCACCTCTGTTGATATGCTGACAGTGCCCTTTCTAACAGAGCTTAGGATACTATTCTCCCTTTTTGTTGTAAGGGTGCACCATTGCCTCAAGCTTAACATGGACCCAGGGTCCTTCTCTGCAAAACTGTTTTTCAGCCAGGCAGCCTCTCAGCTGAATGAGGGACTGGGGTTATTTATCGCCAAGGCAGGACTTTGCTTTTCCATTTGTTGAACATAACATCTTTCTATGCCTTAATCTCCAGCCTGTCATGCAAGCTTGGAATGGCAGCACAGTCTTGTGGTGTATGAGCATCTTTCCACAGTTCTATACCACTTTAAAACTCCCTGAGGGTGCACTCTCTTACACCATACAGGTTATCAATGAAGATATTAAACAATAATGAAAAGTATTGCTTGACTAACATGATCTCTTTTTGTGACCATGTGACCCTGCTAGTAGATGAGGGAAAAGCTGAGGGGGAGGTTTCTACTTGGACTTCAATAAAGCCTTTGGTGCTTTGGTACTGTCTCCCACAGCCCTCCTGGAGAGGCTGGCAGCTTCACTTTGTTGTAGTAAGCTATCAGGTTGTATAGGCATTATTTCCCTTTTGTAAATCCATGCTGGCTGATTCCAATCACCTGCTTTTCTTCCATGTGTTTGCAAATGCTTTCCACACAGAACTGAGATAAAAGACATTGAGCTGTATTCTGTGGATATTCCCTCAGCCTCCTTGAATATAGAAGTGTCCTTTGCTCTCTTCCAGTGTTCTGCAACCTCTCCTGGTTGCTATGACTGTTCAAAGATAATAGAGAGTGGCATCACAATGTCAGCCAGCTTCCTCAGCACTCATGATGCCAAGTGCTAGAGGCCACGGACTTCCGTATATCCTTTAAGTGCTCCCTAGCCTTAGCGCTGAGACCGAGTCTTTCTTGCTCCAGACTTTCCTTCTAGTGTCTGAGTCCTGAGTTTCCTGATGGCCAGTTTTACCGGCAAAGACTCAGGCAAAAAGGCAGTGAATAACTTGACCTCTTCCTTACTTCTCATCAATTCCCCTGCTGCTTTCAGCAGCAGTCCCACATTTTTCTCAGTCTTCCTTTTGCTGTTCAGAGATATGCAGAAGCCTTTCGTGTTGCCTGTCTCATTGCTTGCCAGATTCAATGCCAGCTGGCTAGAAAGGTCAAGGCAGCCTTTCTAACTCTGTTGCTGCAATATCAGATAGCAACTCCTCTTGGGTCATGTATCTTTGATTTCACAGCTTGTGAAGTTCCTTTCTATGTTTGAGTTCAGTCAACCTATGACTGAACACCACCTTATGAACTAAATCATGGCACTAAGCGCCATGTCCAGTCTGTTTTTAAATACCTCCAGCGACAGTGACTTCTCCACCTCCCTGGGCAGGCCATTCCAGTGCCCAGCTACTCTTTCTGTAAAGAGTTATTTCTATTGTCTAGCCTAAACTTGCCGTGGCAGAATTTAAGACTGTGTCCTCTAGTCCTGTTGTTAGTTGCCTGGGAGAAGAGACTGACCCTCACCTGGCTACAACCACCTGTCAGGCAGTTGTAGAGAGTGATAAGGTCTCCCCTAAGCCTCATTTCCAGGCTAAACAACCCCAGCTCCCTCAGCTGCTCTTCAGAGGGCTCATGTTCTAGACCCCTCACCAGACTTGTTGCCCTTCTCTGGATGCATTTCAGCATCTCAATGTCCATCCTAAACTGGGGGGCCAAGAACTAGACACAGCACTCAAGGTGTGGCACTGTGCCAAGTACAGGGGAAGAATGACTTCTCTGGTCCTGCTGGCCACACTGTTGCTGGTACAGGCCAGGATGCCATTGGCCTTCTTGGCCATCTGGCCACACACTGGCTCATGTTCAGCCACTGTCAATCACTTCCCTCAGGTCCTTTTCAGCCCAGTTGCTGTCCAGCCACTCTGCCCCCAGTCTGTAGTGCTGCAGGGGANCAGCATCTCAATGTCCATCCTAAACTGGGGGGCCAAGAACTAGACACAGCACTCAAGGTGTGGCACTGGGCCAAGTACAGGGGAAGAATGACTTCTCTGGTCCTGCTGGCCACACTGTTGCTGGTACAGGCCAGGATGCCATTGGCCTTCTTGGCCATCTGGCCACACACTGGCTCCTGTTAAGCCACTGTCAATCACTTCCCTCAGGTCCTTTTCAGCCCAGTTGCTGTCCAGCCACTCTGCCCCCAGTCTGTAGTGCTGCAGGGGATTGTTGTGGACAGAATGCAGGACCTGGCACTTGGTCTTATTAAACCTCATATTGTTGGACTCCATTGATTCAGCCTGTCCAGGCCCCTCTGCAGACCCCTCCTAGTGTCCAACAGATCAATACTAGTTCTCAGCTTGGTGTCATTTGCAAATTTGCTGATGGTGGACTCAATCCTCTCATCCAGATCATCACTGAAGTTGTTAGGCAGGACTGGGCCCAAAACAGATCCCTGAGGGACACCACTAGTGACCAGTCACCAACTGGGTGCAGCACCACTCACCACTCTCTGGGCTCAGCTGTCCAGCCAATTCTTAACCCAGCGAAGGGTGCACCTGTCCAAGCCATGGTCTTCCAGCTNCCCCTCCTAGTGTCCAACAGATCAATACTAGTTCTCAGCTTGGTGTCATTTGCAAATTTGCTGATGGTGGACTCAATCCTCTCATCCAGATCATCACTGAAGTTGTTAGGCAGGACTGGGCCCAAAACAGATCCCTGAGGGACACCACTAGTGACCAGTCACCAACTGGGTGCAGCACCACTCACCACTCTCTGGGCTCAGCTGTCCAGCCAATTCTTAACCCAGCGAAGGGTGCACCTGTCCAAGCCATGGTCTTCCAGCTTTTCCAGGAGTATGCTGTGGGAGACTGTGGGAGCCAGAGAGCCTGTAGCCACAGCAACCCCCTAGAAAGATGTGTGCTGACCACAGTCCCTGGGCTAGAGAGACCAAAAGGCCTCTCTCAGGATGCCTTGTTCTGCTCCCCTTTCCCTGGCCCCACCTGTGTACCTCCCCCATGCCCTCAGACTATTGGTCTCTGATGCTTTCTCTCCACCCCTACTGACCCCATATAAAAACTTGAACACATACTCTTTCATCGTTTTGTCCATCCTCTGTTCATCAGATCCTCATCTGCCTCCCTGAACCCCCACCACGCACGTGGCTGGAATAAACCTTTCCCGGAGACCAATACTGATTCTGTNTGCTGACCACAGTCCCTGGGCTAGAGAGACCAAAAGGCCTCTCTCAGGATGCCTTGTTCTGCTCCCCTTTCCCTGGCCCCACCTGTGTACCTCCCCCATGCCCTCAGACTATTGGTCTCTGATGCTTTCTCTCCACCCCTACTGACCCCATATAAAAACTTGAACTCTTACTCTTTCATCGTTTTGCCCATCCTCTGTTCATCAGATCCTCATCTGCCTCCCTGGACCCCCACCACGCACGTGGCTGGAATAAACCTTTCCTGGAGACCAATCCTGATTCTGTGCCATTGAATTATTGAGGAAACTATCCGGGGTGTCTGAGTGTGTGTGTGTGTGTGCAGTGGCCTCGCTGTGCAGCTCTCAGCCAGAGACGCTTTCAGAAGGTTGTGGCCTCACTACCAACAAACCTCTGGCCGCAGCAGGAGATGCTGTCAGAGGCTTTGCTGAAGTTCAGGTAGACAGCATCCATGGCCTTCCCCACCTCCACCAGGCAGGTCACCTGGTCATAAAAGGAGATCAGGTTTGTCAGGCAGGACCTGCCCCTCCTAAACCCGTGCTGGCTGAGTCTGAGCTCTTGGCTGTCCTGTAGATGCTGTGTGATGACATGCAAGATGGTCTGTTCCACAACCTTGCCAGGCACCGAGCTCAGCTTGATAGGCCTGTAGTTTCCCAGATCCTCCTTCTGGTCCTTTCTGGGGATGGGTGTCACATTGGCCAGCTTCCAGTCGTCTGGGACAGCCCCAGTGAGCCAGGACTGATGATAAATAATGGAGAGTTGCTGGCTTGGCGAGCTCTTCTGTCAGCTTCCTCATCACCCTAGGATGGATCCCATCTGGTCCCATAGACTTGTGAGATCTAAGTGGCTTGGCAGGTCTCTAACTGCTTCCTTCTGGATTACAGGGGAGTTATTCTGCCCCCTGACCCCATGCACCAGCTCAGGAGGCCAGTTGTTCTGAGGACAACCTGTCTTTCTGTTGAATACTGAGGCAAAGATGTTAAGTATCTCTGCCTTTTCCTCATCTTTAGTTACTAAATTCTCTCTTGCATGCAACAAAGAATGGAATTTGTCCTTGCCCTCTTAGTGTCGTTAATGTATTTATAAAAATATTTTTTATTACCCTTCACAGAAGTGGCCAGATTAAGTTCTAATTGGGCTTTTGTTGGGGTGGGTGAGCTGGCAATGGTAGAAGCCGAGATGCCAGAAACC
>VZRR01011619.1:11006-34941 GCA_013398015.1 Oreocharis arfaki
GGAATAAACCTTTCGGAACCCATGCAGAGAGCCCTCCACGCTCCTTGCTCCTGGTAACACCTGAGCTGTCCTGGCCTGGGTGTGGGGCTGTGTCTCGGTGCCATCCATCGGCACGGGGGCTGGAAGTCGGCCTGCGAGGTGCCGAGCTGCACCCCCAGGGCATCCCTTGCAGGGGATGCTTTTGGGTTAAAGCGGCGATTTCAGCCACCCCACAGCACCCCGCATCAGTCTTTTGCCTCTCTAATTTTTTTCCTACATGACCTATTAACAACCTTAAACATTTCCTGAGTTACCTGCCCCTCTTTCCAAAGCCAGTACACTCTCTTTGTTTTCCGTAGTTCCTTCAAAATCTCCTTGCCCATCCAGGCTGGTTGTCTTTCCCATCAGCTCACCTTTTGGTGCATAGAGACTGTCTGTGGCTGCACCTTCAAGATTTTTTTCATGAAGTATGTCCATCCTTCCTTGACCCCTTTGTTTTTAAGAGCTGTTTTCCAAGGTTCTCTCCAAATCAGTCTCTTAAATACTCTGAAGTCCACCCTCCAGAAGCCCAGAGTGGAAGTTTTGTTGATGCCCCTCCTTGTTGCACTGAATATTGAGAACTGCCATACAGTAACTCTGTGGTCACTATACTCCAGACAGCCTCCTACCACCACATCCCCACCAGCCTTTCTCTGTTTGTAAACAGCAAGTCTAGCAGAGCCTCACCCTGGGTAGGCTGGCTCACCAGCTGTGTCAAGAAGTTGTCCTCCGTACAGTCTAAGAACTTCCTTGTCTCTTCTCTGCTGTGTTGAGTTCCCAGCAGGTATCTGGCAGGTTAAAGTCTCCTACAAGAACAAGGGCTGGGGGGCTTGGAAAATCCTCCAGCTGCTTGTAGAATAATTCATCCACTTCTATGTCCTGGCTGGGTAGTCTATAACAGACTCCCACCAGGATGTTGGCCTTGTTGGCCTTCCCCCTGATTTCCACCCATAGGCACTCTACCTTATCATTACTAATCTCAAGTTCCACAGCACTGAGAGCCTCCGTAATACACAGAGCCACCCCTCTACCTCTCCTACTTTACCTGTTTCTTCTGAAGATGTAGCCCATCCATTTCAGCACTCCAGTCATGCGAGTCATCCCACTATGTTTCTGTGATGGTGACTATGTCATAGCTTTCCTGCTGTACCTTGGCTTCCAGTGCCTCCTGTTTTTTACCCGTGCTGTGTGCAGTAGTGTACATGCAGTTCAGCTGGGCTGCTGGTTTTGTTGCCTTTTTCCTGGTCTTAAAATTAAGAACCAAACATGGTTAAGTGAGAAATGGGTTTTACCTCAGTATTTATTTAAGGATCTTTAGGTGCAGCACCTTGTCCTGGTGGAATGCACCGAAATGCACCCTGAAATGCACACGCACACACCACACCCAAAAAGCACATACAATTATAGGTCTTGCAAACTAGCATATCTATCAAGGATTCCCCAATGAGAGGCTCGAGTGAGCCTCCTGTCTTGAGGAACTTTTCCCCTGGATGGGCCTGTTTTAGTTTACAGAATGTGTTCTAGAGAGAACCTTGGTGTCTGGGGCTTTCTGGCCCCTAACTGCAAGGATTCCAGGATGTTTGGTCTCCTGGCTTGATGGGATATTGAGCATCAGCTAGGTTATCTAACTTCAGGAATTATATGTGGGCTAAAAGCAGTAAGAATATATAAAAGCTATATAAAACAGTATATAAAAGGGGTATGAAAGAAAAGGCAAGAAAATCATCATGGCGTCACCCCTCACTCTGGCTTAGCACGCTAGGGCTCATTTCTGGACAGTCTGGTTGCACCCCCTTTCCCGTTCAAATCTAGTTTAAAGCCCTCGAATCAGCCCTGCCAGCTCACGGGCTAGAATCATTTGCCCCTGTTAGACAGATGGAGCCCATCTGACTCTATCCAGCCAGGTGCCATGAAAATTGCCCCATGATCAAAGAACCTAAAATTCCACTGATGGCACCAGTCCTTAAGCCATTTATGGATAATGTAGGTTCTCTTGTGCCTTTCATCATTGATCCCTGCTACTGAAGAGACTGGGCAGAACACCACCTGTGCTCCTGACCCATCAACCAATTGACCCAGAGCCTTGAAGTCCTTTTTAATTGCCCCGGTGCCCTTCTTGTCAACCTCATCACTGCCAGCCTGGACAACCAGCAGTGGGATAATAGTCAGAGGTCTGAATAAGCTCAGGGAGTCTCCTGGTGATTTCTCATACCCATGCTGCTGCGAGGCAGCAGACTTCCCTGTGGGATGGGGCTGGTTTATATACAGGGCCCTCTGTTCCCCTCAGAAGGGAGTTACCTGCTATGACCACCCTTTTCTTTTTAATACAAAAGGTTGTGATCCGTCTGACAGACGAAGTGTAAGTGAGAGCCTCGCCAGACAGATTATTTTCTTTGGTGTCATCTGCCTGAACCTCTGGATCCAGGGCCTCATACCTACTTTGCAGCGGCACCTGGGAAGGTGATGTGGGTCGGGAGGGAATTCTATAACCTGAGTACCGACCTGTTTCCATTCCCTCACATCTACTAGGTCTTCTTCTGCTTGATGATAAGAGGCATGGGACTTACTTGAATCCTGGTAGGCTTCTCTGAGGGATGGAAGGGTGTAACCCCACTAGACTATTTCTCTTTCCCTAATACTCCTTTCCCTTTCTACTTCTTCCTTAAGTTCTGCCACCAGACAGAGCAGATCATTCGCCTGCTCTCACTGCATGCAGGAGTCCCTTGCTATATCCTCTGGTACTACCACCAGGCTCAGACTTTCCAAGCAGCCAGTGGCTTGGACAGCTGTGTCTTTCCTGGGGGGTTCTGTTTGTGTTAGTACACTTTTACTAGCTATAGCTTTTGATTGTTTGAAAACCATTGCTAGGGGAAAAAAAAAAAAAGACACAACACAGTCCAGCATCAGGACCGTGGCTGAACCCCCGCCTGCTTGCCCTGCCTGCGTGTGCAAACTGTGGTGCAAGATGCCATGCCATGCCCTCAGAGACGTGCCACACCCCTGTTTGCCACACTCTAGGTCACTCACCTTCCCCATGGCCTTTTTAAAATTGCTTGTAATGGCCGGGAGATCACCCTTGCCTTTGCCTGAATGGCCAACAAGAGGGCCTCCTTTGCTTGATTCCCTGGTTGTCGGGAGATTGAAGGGAGTTGTCCTCAAATATTAACAAGCTCTCTCAGACCTGCCTTCTTTCCAGGGCTGCATCCCGCAAATTTTTCCAGGCAGAAAATGTTGAAGTTTGCTTTCCTGAGGTCCAGTGTTGTGGCCCTACTTTTGCCTTGCTATCTTCTTTTTATCCTGAGCTCTGCTCTATTATCCTAGCTGTAGCCAAAGGTCATGCTGACTTTCACATCTCTGGCCAGTTCTTCTTTGTTCAGGGTCTAGCCGTGCATATCTGCTTGTAGGCGGCTCTGTAATGTGGTTTCAATTCAGTGTGTAGTATGAAGTATCAACTCAAGAAACCAGAGTCCCAGACCTATCCTTTCACTACTAAGTGTCCTAATTACTAAGAAACATCTTCTATCCCCCAACTTCATTGAAGCAAGGGAGGCAGCGAGGCAAACATTCAGTTAGTCTCTAATACAGTTTTCATTTAGGGAGTATCTTTTTGAGACATTAGGGACTGTGTAAAATCATTCAGAATGAAGGTCTTGAAATGCCTGTGCTGCTCTAAGACTTTTCTGATGCTATAACCTATGTACTGGCTGTAGCCAAACTGCTCATGTTAAACTGCATATAGCCTAAATGGAGCTTCTTCCATGAAACTATCTCATATTCCTGGTACCAGGACCCCAGGTTTTCCAGAACCGCAGATACGGGAAGAAGCAAGTAAACAGGATTTTCCAAATCCTACCATGTGTGTTGTTTTCATTCAGTCTAGAAGGAAGCCACACTCATCTCCTAAGCTATCCAGCACACTATTTTACTGGACAGTCTTCAGCATATAATCAGTATATAATTGGTCTATGGAGTTTGGCAGTCCAGTACTATTATTAGTCTAACATGAAAACAGGAGCATCCTGACCACTTTCCCTGATAACATATATGAATAAAAGTGGCCTTGTCTGCTTTCTTGCCTTAATGATTTTCAGCATATCCTGAGCATATCTGTCTGGGCCGTTAATACTACAGCACAGTTGAGGAAGAAGCTTTCTGTTCACCTATTTAGTCAGGAGCAGACTGAATGAATGCAGACACCTGAATTCAGGTTCATAATACCCAGCTCCTCCAAGAATCACATATGGCTTTTTAAACTCCTGCAGGAATAAACAGTGGTGAAGAGAAGAGTTTAGAGATCACTGCCTCAAAATTCAGATAGTATTGGTCTTTCTCTTAGTTGGTATCTTTCAGTTTAGTACCTAGAAATACAAACTTACCAAAGACATGATTGAAGTTCAGGTTCAGTTTTCTGCTGGGAGGTCTTTTCTGATGTCATCAGAGCTGCTACTTAGAGCAGAGAAATTAGATCATTACCTATAACAAGTCACTGAAACCACTATGAATATATTATTTGACACATTTATTCCTATTGTGAATTATTTACGCAGCAGTCCAGAAATCTTACAATGCCAATATTATTTGAAGCCGTCCACTTGTAGATTGCTATGTAAGCTAATTTCGTGAGTATTTTTGCATGCTATTCACCACTGGTCTTGCTGATTGCTAAGATGCTGTGTCTGCCAGCTCATGATTACCTTTCTGAGAAAAAACAAGACAAACATTTCAGAAAAGAAAAAAAGATTAAGAGTTTCCAATGTTACTCAGATCTACTAAGCAGACTAAGAGGTTTTGACACTGTGAGAGAAAATTTTGGAAGTGAGTAATAACTGCAATTGCTAATGTTCATTAAACATGTTGAATGAATAAGAAAAGATATTGCCAAAAGGTCTGCAGCTATCAAAACGTTCTTAAATTCTGAATAAGCACCAGAATAAAGTTGTGTCCTTACATCACCACTATTTTCCCTACTATGCTGTGGATCATATTAATTTGCTTCAGGAATTGTATCAGTGGTGAACTGTACTGATGCAGTGCTTAAGACTAGGTTTTGATTGAACCAGGTTTACTAAGAGATTTAATGACCAAGATGGCTTTAAGAAAAAAAATCTCTTAAGAGCTAAGTTCATATTAACAAAAACTTCTCATAGCAGGCAGGATTATGATTAGCCAAATCTAAATTAAAACCTGGAGTCCCTTTTCGTACCAGTACCAATGTTTTTAATTTATTTCTTAGGAAGGATTATGTCAGATATCAAATAAAATTAGATTAGACGCATTTTTCCTGCACATAGATATAAGATGATAATAACTTTAGTAAAAATAATCTTCAACACAAATATCTTCTGGGATACAGGAGAGCTCAAGAGTGCTGGGGGCTCCCCATGGTAGGGATTGGCAGCTGGATATATCCCACTGCCCCAGCGAGGAGCAGGGCAGGCAGGAGTACTGGGGCTTGCAACTATCTTTCGGTTATTTAAATGCTGTATGTTTCCAGGGGGCTATTTCAGGGGATGTAGATCTGGAGCATGCACAGGGACCTGGGTGCACAGCATGAGAGACTTGAGACTGGCAGAGTAGATTCAAGTTTTCCATGAGGAGCCCTGGAAGCCAGGTGGGCTGGGGAAATGATGGTCATCATGTACAAGAAAGTACTCTTCTGAGGGGTCTGCATGCTTTCTCTTCAGAGACTCCTCTTAAAGGATATTTTAATCAGTCATAAACCAGTTTCTCTCCAGATACTAAATACAAAGTGCCAGAGTTGGGGAAAAAAAATATCAAACAATGTCTTTTTTACTCTACTTCAGCTGATTTTTCTTGTTTTGGTTTTATTTTCAGGTGTGAAAACAAAGCCAATATGCTGACATTTTTATGACACTGCATTCCTATAATAAGTAAAAAGTCACATTAATACAATAATTTCATTTTCCAGTTCACTGGCCTGTAAAGTGGCTTATTGCAATTGGGTATTTAATACAAATACAGAAATGTTTTTACTTTGATATATTTTAATTACATCAAGAGCTGTGGTGACATTTTAACAATAAGAAGTAGCAAATGGGTTGTTTAGACCATTCATTTCCCTTCCAGATCAGCATTAAAATCCAGATGAGGTGAGAACACATAATATTTAAAATAGTTTTTATCCAGGATCTGAAGGACAATAATGTACAGAAAGCATTATTTGGAAAACACTTGCTCCTTGGAAAGCCTAGGAGATACCGTTGTTTCTGGATATAGATGCTGAGTGGCCACATAGGGTGGGCAGAAGCCCTTCTTGTGCAGTTCATCTTGGGGAGCTGCTCTGCTCTGCCGACACTGAGCTGCACCTGCCCCGGGACTGGCGGAACAGTCACTAATGGGACTGTTGCACTCGCCCTGCTGTCCCCAGACATTCCAACCCCTCCTGACCCGTCCCCCCTCCCTCCCCGCAGCTATCCTTTCAGGAAAAAAAGGAGCAATTACAGTAGTCAGAACTAGCAAAAGGACGGGAGAGAATACAATTTTTATAGAACAATTGGCTCAGAAATCCTGGATTCTCACATGTTGAGAAGTGATACATGGAAATTCTTGTGCATTCATGCACGTGTGGTCCATTCCTTCTCCCCTACTCCCCTACTCCCCAGGTATTTAGCTCTCCTTGAACCCAAAAGTTTCTCTTAAATTTTGTGAAAGTAACACTTTTCACAGATAAGTATGAAATGCAAGTGTTTCCAAACTCGTTGGCATGCCAGCTTTTGAAACCGTAAAGCCCAAAGAAAAGTAATTTGGTAATTTTAGCTTTTCCCCTTCTCATACAATTTTCTGGCTATGAATGGCCACTACACAGGGACAATGAGATAGTATTCCCACTGTAACTGCCCTTGAAAGCAGTCCTATTTTCTTGAATCTGGGTGGAGAGAAGCTTGAAAGGTGGTGAGAGGTTATGGGTTTGAACTGTGTGAGAACCTAGGAATAACCACTCTTCTGTAATGCTGAGCAACCACCATAACAAAGTGGTGGGTGCTGTTTTGAAAGGGATCACACCACTGTTTGTGAGGGGCTCGTGTTGCTGGCAAGGTGCACAGTACGTAGTGAGCATCTAGCAGAATGGTTTCCTTTGAGGAAACTTGGGCTGAAGAATGTCCTGGTCCCTCCTCAGGATATGATAGATGGGACAAAAACCTGTGCACACCAATAATGCTATGTGTGCTCAGACACATAAATCTCCAGTTACGAGTTAACAACTTCAAAAGACAGATGTTCTTGAGAGATGTACTCTGTGCAAAAGGTAAGGTGAAACAAAGATCTAGAACTATAGTGCAATATCTGAGGGAGCTCCTATTTTGACTCTGAAAAAAACATTTTTCATAATCTTGTTTTAACTAATATTTTTTCTTAAGACTTTCTGCTGCTGATGTTATAAAGCAATACACCCAGCTTTACAGAAGTTGGCATATCCTGTTTCATATAATTTATTGAACGTTTGTCATATAAGCCAGGCCACAGGAATGGAAAAGTCTTAACTTATATTTTAGGAATTTATTTGACCTGCTAATAGTTTAGATTCGTTAGTTTACTTTGGATTCATGTTTATTGCAATAGGTAAGTTGTCAATCTAAAAAGGAGTTGGATCACATGATTGAAGCATGAATGATCATTTTTCCTGGGGTAACAGATTTCTCTTGGTGAAAGAAATTATTGTTATTATTACTAAATTATTATTAGTTCACATGGCAGAAAATTTCATATGAGAGTAAATAAAAATATCTTCAAAGAAGACTATAACTATACTTGGTTCCATACTGCAAAATTCTGAGGTTTGACTTGTCAGAAGATGTTTCAGCACAATAAGTAATGGGGGTATTTTCAACCAAATAAAGCTGAAGTCATTTTTTCCAAGGATAGAAATATTTTAAACATGGCTCTAATACTCAACTCAGCCAGGCAGAACTGCAGTAACATATAAAATTTCTGTGGCATTCTGTAGGAAGGAAGAAGAGAAAGACATGTGGATGATTTTCACAAATTCATGTTATATTGCTTCTTTATTTGCCTACTTTATTTGCCTACTTTATTTGCCTACTTTATTTTATATTTGCCTTATTATTTTATCCTTTTTTTCTTTCAAAAATGTATCAGGTATGACCCACAGAGAAAGAAATTCACCACAAATGTAGTGTCTCAGTCATAACTTTTCAGTCAGGAGATGTCCTTGCCCACTCTTCCTACTATCTCACCTAATCCTTTGTCTTGCACAGTCAACCCTCTTTACTTGGCAATGGGATCCTTTGATAAGGAGGATGCCCTGCCTCTACCAAATGGAAATTAGAGTACAAAAATAGTCTGCAGAATCATTCGAATTGTAAAGGAATGATCCTTTTCTTAAATTAGGCATACTTATTTCTTTCCCCTGACCTGCCCCACAACAGTAAGTAAATGAAAAGCTGTGATGTTTCAGTTTGGACACAAAACCAAAAAAAACAAACAAGAAGAAAAACAAGGAAAAAAAAATATTTTCCTCTGTCTTGTCAATTTGGTTCTCACTTGTTCTGTTACTTTTTTTGTGGTAAGTTTTTATTTTGGATTTTTATCCTTTTCATCTGGTAGTGATACAATTAGGTGGCTGTTCTTCACTTGAAATGACTTGGCTTTTCCATGTTTTCTTATTTGAATCTGATTGTAATTAGCAATTTTACCCTTTTTAATACACCTTTCATCTCTCTAAATCTATTTATGCTGTGAAAGAATAGAATTTAATCTTCAAAATAAAGTATACAGTGATTCTCCTGAAAAAAACTCAACCAATCAACAAAAAAGAAGAAGGAAAAAGGGGAAAAAAATGTAGTGTCAAATCTGCAAGCATATTAAAAAGATATTTCGAGTGCTCTTTGTTTTTCTTAATGCTTATTTATGCATTTGTGGGATGGGATGCCTTTATTTCTAGCCCTGTCATCAGTCCTATTCTCACTAAGCAGGTAACTTTTTATCACTTCCAGTGAATTCAATGGTAACAGCACCCTTGCCTGTCATTTCTCACAGAAAGAGATACACTCGACCTGCTTCCACCTGCGTCACCTGTCAGTCACAGCACTTACAACACAACTTGCCTTTCATCTCAGTGAAATAATCTAGTTATGCAACACGCGGGAAACTACTGATATTTGAACTGGTCATCAAGTAGGTGACCTCTCTGTCTCACAGCTAGACCATGTTTTCCAGAAATAAGAAAAAACCCAAACCAAACCAATGACACAGTCCTGTCCCACCTGTTCCTGTGGAATAGCTCTCCTCTTTAGTAGTTGCTGAATGTTGCACTGGAAAGACATGTTTCATCTAATACAATGAGACATCTGGACAGATAGCCATCCCCTCCTCAACCATGTAGCCATGTTCTTGCTCATATTTATCCAAAACTGGTACCAGCCCTAAACTTCACATATTTTTTCAGGCTATGCAGCTGACATTGTACTAGTGATTATGTGAATCTCCAGCTTAAGCTAATAACCTACATTAAGAAGCCTGGAAGGATCTGATTTTAAAAAGGTTGGTGCCTTCAGAAGTTCTGAAGTGAGTGCGTGAAGTTAGTTATAAAAAATTCATGAGGCAAAAAGTCCTCTGAAAAGTTGAAAATTATCAGTCTATGTTTACAGACCATATTCCAGAATTTCAAAAAAGAAAGTGAAGATCAGGTGTGCTAGGAACTACTCTTCCATGTTTCAATGATGCGTTTTCATTATCTTCAAGTACAGACACGCAAGACAAGCATGTCTGGCCTAATGTGGTTTTGGAAGAGTGAAAAGTCCCAGTGGAGCAACAGTTCAGTGCGGATAGCGTTGCTAGCTTCTCAAATTCCTGGATTATGCTACTTCTGGTTTTTACACATATGTGGATCAGAGATCAGAGCTTACCCATTGTGAAAAGCTATTTTACATCCATATAAAAGACCTTATTTCACAAATGAACAAGCCAAAGGTTTAGCTTATTTGAATATCTGAATAAGAGCCAAAACAGATTTAATTGAATATTCATTTCACGCAGCTTTAGCCAACTAAGTTGCTTAAATGAATTGATCCCATGAATAACACTATGTATATGGATACCTAATGACTGCACTGACAGAAGCCTTTAGCAGTGTCCTGCATAAAGCGGCAACAGAGTGATGAAAGACTAATTTGTACCCTAACACAGAACAGTTTTACAATACAGTATGAGGATTGTGGAAGTGATACATGAAACTTATCTTTTACAAGCTGTCAACTTGTCTTCTGTCTACTGAGGTACCAAGCTGCTGCCATGCCCATATTGATCATAGGCATGCCATAGAGATTCAGTCTTTTTCAGGTGCGCTCCAATTTTCTCAGTGGGATTTAAGAATAGTTTCTCATTCCGTGTCAGCATACTTCTGAGTTTCTCTCTTCATCCAGATATTTGCAGTCCCCACCATGGAGCAGTGCAGCAGTGTCCTAGCCAAAGAGGTATTTGTGCGGGAATGTATGCAAACACATTTCTGAAATTTTCTGCTACTATTACTTTTGAGCATCTTCTTTTGCTTATTTAGGTTAATTACTCTTCTCAGATGATTAAGACAAGGTGACACTAAGTAAAGACCTCAATCTTCCTCAGCCTTGTGACTGAAAAGAAAGGGGATGTACTTCATAGTAGTGCTGTTCTTCATACCATGTGATTCTCATCTTTTTGTACTTGCTACAAAATCTACGTGCCGTAAGACAGTGAACTTTCAAAAGAGTGGCAAAACCCAAATATTTCTCATTAACCTATGTAGTGGGTTGACCTTGGCCAGCTTCCAGATACTGACCTAGCTGCTCTGCCACTGCTACTCCTCCAGCAGGGCAGAGGAAGAAAATAAGGTGAAAAAGCTCACGAGGCGAGGTAAATACAAGGAGATTACTTGCCAATTACCACCACAGGAAAAAGAAATTCAACCTGTGGAAAATTAATTTAATTTATTGCCAATTAAAATAGTTTCAGATAGTGGGAAACTAAGATGAATTAAAACCACCCTCCATGCATACTTTCCCTGGATTTTCTTCCCCAGACTCAAATTCACTCCCTCACTCACAACTCCTCTACCTCTCATCCTACCCTGGGAGGCCAGGAAGATGGGCAGTGGCGTTTTGGGATCAGTATATAATTGGTTTTCTCTGCAGCTACTTCCTCCTCACACATTTCTCCTGCTTCAGCGTGGGCTCACCACAGGGTGCATTTCCTTCTGGAAATATCTACCTGCTCCAGTGTGGAGTTCCCTATGGGCTATAGGGTATATATCTGCTCCAGAGTGGTCCTCTCTGTGTCCTGCAGTTGAATCTCTGCTTTGGGACCTGGAGAGAAGGACCTCTTCCTCTAGCTTCTTCTTCACTGACCTTGTTGTTTACAGGGTTGATGGTCATGTGTTTATTTTTTTTTCTCCCTCCTCACTTTGATGGCTGGCATTCTGCCCTTTTTTAAACACATTTTCACGAAAGTGCTGCCTCCCCATGCTATGAGGCTGATGGCCTCAGCTGCATCTTGCATGGGTTCATTTTGGAGCTCACTGGAACAGGTTGTGTCCAGCATGGGTCCCTGGCCGCTCGTCAGAGAGGCCACCCCTGCAGTCCCCCACTACCAGCACCTGGACGCGGACACGCACACCATCCTGACTGACTTTCTGAGCATTGCGTGCTGTCCTACTTTCAGCAGATGTAACAGCAGTCTCTTTTTGGGAGTGTTGGTATACTCCAGGAGACTGTGTCTTTCTAAAACACAGGGACATGCTTGTGAGTACTCAGAAATGCTAACTGCAAAAATAGAGATATTTTTTATACAATTGTTTTAAGAATCAATAGGTGAATGGGAAGAGTAATAGACATATAAATAGAACATGAACCCTGGAAATATGTGGCTAAAGGAGTCTGAGGTTCATACATTTTGTAGCTGTAGAAAGAACCAGCAGAATGAGCAAAAACTTTGGTTGGCTGATAGAGGTTCAGAATTGCAAGCAGCTCCTGTGTATCTTTTTTTTGTTGTTGTTGTTTCTCCTGTTAGGTTTTATGCATTTACTGTAAATATAAAACTCCAGATTTAAAAATAAGTGTCTGTGTTTTCATTTTCTCTTTTAACCTCATTTCTTTTCAGTTCCTTGATAATAGCACTTCTCATTTGTAAATTCATGCTAACTAGTCCTGTCCACTTTCTTATCCTTCACGTGTTAAGAAAAGATTCTCAGGACTACTTGCCCCTTCACTTCCTCAGGGGTTGGTATGAAGCTGGCCAGTCTTTCAGTCTTTTTTACATTCTGCTGGCATGATTCTGCTCAGCTGGATTCCCACAGTGTGGAGAAGAAAAAAGCCCTTCCTATTGTACACTCCACTGGTGAAAGAAATAAAAAATTTTGGGTCCTCTTACTGGATCCATTTGGATCCATTTCTACAGATCAGTACACTTTAGGGCAAGGACACTCAGAAAGAAATTAATCATGATGATCCTTCTTTTTTCCATGAAGAAAAATTAGAAACTAGGGTGGAGGGGTTTTTTTGCTAGCTAGTTTCATACCACACCTTCCCTGTTGCAGCTTGCTATGTCCAAGCTGAAGGCTACCACTCAGAAGTTGGAGCTTGACAGTTCTATGGGACATGAGTCCATGCATAAGCTGTCTTAGCTAAGGTAAGGACTTTCTAATGCAGGTATTTTATGCAACAAGTGTCTTCTCTCTCTTCTCTCTCTAGAAACAGCCTGCTCACGTGTTTTTTCATTCCTTCCCCTGAAATCACAAGAGATAGACACTTATTTCTCTCCTTCGAAAAAAAGAAGTAAAGACAAAGACTGAAAAGAAGCATAATCAGTGTATACATTTGGTGCACTAAATTAAGACCATGATAGGAATGCTACACCCTACTAAATCTGGGTAACACCAGATCCACATTGCTCTGGAAACTTGTTTGTCAGAAGCATTCAACAGTGAAAGAAAACAGTGCAGATGTTTTAATTAGGCAGCATAAGACTTCAGCTTGCATTAGTCTTGATTTTAGCCTCTGGACATGGCTTTAAATCAGGCAAATACAAAAACCTATGGGTCTTCAACTAAGGCAAAAAATACACCTCCAAGGAAATTGCTTTCAATTTTCCTTCTCATCTGAACAGGCACAAAGCCAGAAAATGGCTGAAGAGCCACTGAACAAACTGCATCTAAAACACCAGTTTTTCTGGAAACGGAACAGCTAATGAGAACACGAACAGAAACATGAAAGGGAGTGCAAGGGCTGAAGCATAGCGCGCTTCCTCATGCTCATGAGACAAAACAATTTTTTTCAATCATAAAACTCTCTCTTACGTTGGAAAAACATTGGAGGAACTGTAGCAAGTAAAACAGAAATTTCTGGGCAGATGAGAAGTTGAAAATTAGAAAAAATATTTCAGTTGTTTTCTTAAAAATATGAGTCATTTGTGCAAGAAGTGTATATAGAAATGTAAATACTGGACTAATTTTCAGAGGTAAGAGTAAGGATAGTATATAATGTGTTTTATATTATCTGGTTCCACCAACCTCACCTCACAATTGAATCATTACAGAAAACATAAATGCCTTCTGAGAAGGAAAATTTAGTCAAGGGTTTGACAAGATAAGAGATTTTCCTTTGTAAACACCGTGTCTCTCAGAACCAAGGAGAAAAGATGACGTAAATGTTCTACCTAACAATGATGCCACTAAAATGTCCTGTTCAAACAATTCAAGTGCCCAAAAATAAAAACACGAATGACACAGTTTTTCTGAAAAGCTGAAATAAACAGAACATCTTTAAGAATAACTGTACTGTGTTCATGTATCTACAATACATACTTGTGTAGGTATATATGCATGTATGTATGACTGAAGGTAATCAAAACTCATTCCTTGAGAAACAGAAATATGTGTTAAATAAAAATTTCTTCAGATTTTCTTCGTACTTTTGATGTTCAAAACCTGAAAATTACATTGAGTGAGATAAGAAACCTGGCCTTAGAGAACTTCAGGTTCATCTCTAAAATGTAGATTTCATGTTTAATATATAAATTGTTACAGTTAGAAGGTACCCATGGATGTCGCCTGGTCCAATCCCACTGCTCCCATAGGATTGCCATTAACGGGTTGCCCAGAGAGGCGGCAGAATTGCCGTCCTTGGAGATACTCATCTGGATACAGTCTCCTGTGCCGGGGCTCGATCAATCTTACCATTAAAAAGTGTTATCTGACATTCGGACAGAATTACCTGTTTTGTTTTTTCCCCTTTGCCACTGGTCCTGTCACTGGGGCACCGCTGAGATGAGCCTGGCTCCTTCACCTTTGCCACCCTCCCTTCAGGAATGTCTTTACAGTAGTCAGATCCCTTGGAGCAGTCCCACTTCTCTCAGCTTTTCCTCATAGGAGAGATCATCCTCTGTGTGGCCCCTTGCTGGGCTCTCAGTGTGTCCATGTGTCACCTGTACAGGGCAGCCCAGAAGTGGACAGAGCACTCCAGAGGGTAAGGATCCCTTCCCTTGACTTGAGTGCAAGACTCTGCCTAATGCTTCTCAGGATACTACTGGTATTTCTTGTGACAAGGGCCCATTTCTGGCTCATGTTCAACTTGGTGTCCCCCAGGAACCCCAGGCCTTTTCTGTAAATCTACTTTCCAAATTAATGGCTGGGATTGTCCCTTCTCAAGTGCAAGACATAGTAGTTCCCCTTGTTGAACTTCAGGACGGTCTTGTTAGCCCATTTCTCTGGTATGCTGAGATTCTGATGAGCATCACAATTATCTGGTCACTTCTTCCAACTGGTGTCATCAGCAAGCTTGCTGGAGGTATATCCTGCCTCATGATCTAGATCATCAACAAAGCTACTGAACAGGGTGGGACCCACTACTGACTGAAGTACATCATTAGCTGCAGGCCCCCAACTAAATTTCAGTAGTCCCACTGGAATCAAACGGAGTGATAATTTTAGCAGTATGTAGCTCCTAACCACCAGCCAAAATATCACCTGAGAAGACCAATACTCAGTATCTTGGGTGCCCTGACTCTTGCTGCAATCCTTAGCCATGAGTCCAGTACTTATGACTCCCTGAAATATATCAGCTTAAAGCTAAACCATGTCTACAAGAAGGGTGCAAACTCAACCAAGTTGCTTTTCTGATACCCTGAATGGACAGCTGCTCCTGCAGGAATTGCATAAGCTTTGATGGGAAATTTCCCAAATTAATCTGAAAACATGAAGCAGGTTTTCCTCTGTTTTATGCTTATGTAGGAAGGCCCTTATGTTGCCGTTAAGAAATGGCCTGGTAATTAGTATTGCCCTCACTTGGGCAAAGAGAATGGTGGAAAAATAATTTGCAGCTATCCCAGAATTCTCAGAAACCTACCAGTTTGCCAGTGGGGATCTGTGCTACTTGTCAAATCTGCCCTCCATTTCCCACTTCAAGTTATAACTGATTTTTAAAAATTTGTTCTGAACTTACCTATAGTATTGGACTGAATAGGAAAAAATAGCAGGGGAATAGTCACTTTGAGAATTACTCTGTAGTATTCCCAGTTTGAGTTTGAGCTGCTTTGTTGCATTAGATGTTAAATACACCAGCGTCCAAAATAGCTGACAATTGAGTATATCCTTGAAGAAATTCAAATGTTGACTTAAAATATCAAGTAGACAAATCAATATGTGCATAGACAGGCTAATAATGCACAGTTCACAGGCACAGCCCACAAATAATATCTTAGCATATCATAGGACTGGTAGAGAAAGAGCCATTATGGCCTGTGAGGTACAAATATACAAGATGGAAGAGGCTGAGAAGCCTCTTGTAATTGTATGAGTGAAACCTTGCATTTATGAGAGCCTTCAGCTCTGCCACAGAGAATAGATACACCACATGGTTCTGTTGGATCAGATTTTTGGTTCAGATGTAGTCTCTTCAAATTTACCTGACTCGTGGGAACCTTTAAGTGATTCAGCAGCCATTTTATACCACTTAGAGAACAGAACACACTCAGCTTCTGCTTCATGAGAAATGTTCTGACATCCGTTCTTTTTACATCTTTTGCTCTTCTGGAAGATGTTGCTTTCCTCTTAGAAAAAGTTACTTGTTTTGAAATATATTCATGTCAATGGACAAAGCTTTCATCAGCTTTTTGAAACCACTCCATTCTAAGTATTTCCATAAAGCCATTAAGTTATCTGGTTCAAAGCTTCCTTCCCAGCTCCCTTTTCTGCCAGATACTGAGAGCCACTAATTAACTAGTACCAAGAGGAAAAAAAATCACTATATCTTTTATTTTTTTTGTTTCTCCCTTGTCTGTTTAGTGTGGTCATGCTAAGATTGTCTTCTGTTACTTATCTTTCTTGTCTCCTCCCCTTGATAAAATAACTTGCTGCAATAATAGTTTTAGTATCCTATTACATTGATGAAGGAGGGAGGGAAGAACTTTGTGAAGTTTGTGTTGACATTAAATTTGACTGCCTCTCCATTTTTCAAGGATTTTTCTGAGCTTGTTGATTCTGAATTTATGTTATTTGATTCTGTAGCATCCCATGAAATAATAATTTCGTTGTATTTTATAGTGATTGATGCAGGTGTGTGCTTATTGGCAAGTAAAATCTTTGCCCAAAGGAAATTTCTGTCAAAATAGCCAAAGCACATTGATATTAATCTCCCTCTTACAGCTATTAAAAGGAGGGCAAGGTCAAAATATAAATCATACTAGAGCGATGCCAGCAACTACCTAGAGTGGATGCCATCAATAGAATTTATTATATACATCTCTCTCTCTCTTCCTTTGGAAAGAAAAAACAAAACAAAACAAGCAGAAACCCAAGTGTGTAATTAACTGTATGATGCTTCTGTGAGTAAATTCACTTAAAAGCAAAGTTTTCTCATAACATGACTAAGCTTTTAACATTCCATTTGATGAAACACTCCCAAAAGCCTGTAATACAAAAGCCTAACTTTTTTTTCTGCAATATCTTGTGTAGAACAGACCATGTGTATATATATATATAAAAGAACATAACTTCCAGCAGGTAATTAGCCTTTTAGCCCTTTCAGAATTTACTCCTAGCAATTATGAAATTAACACAATCACACAAAGTATTATTTACTTGTTCAAAATAACAATTTTGTAATCAGGCAAAGGAGTATGTCCAGCTGGGTCCTCTGAAGACATTGTCAAGAAACAGTAATGTAACAAAACACTTCTAAGGAATAAATTAACAGCATTTCTAAATCCATTCCATCTCCATAATTTTCAGTTTCAGTACTATTAATTTTAAGAGATAAAAATCCTGTCTGTGCACAGAGCCCTGATGTTCATTTTCTGTTACTTCCAAAGAGCACATGTGTTAAATGAGTCAGACATAACAAGTCTACACAAACTTTTTCATACATCCTTAAGTATTTACCAAACATCAGATATTTACCAAACATCTTTCATTTGGTATATTACTTATTTGATATTACTTAGCCAAAATCCCACTAATAAGCAGCTCAAAATAGGAAATTAAAATCTTTTCATGAAGACAGGATTTTGCTTGCTTCTAGATGGTTCGTTTATATCTATTTAAGAAATAAATATTAATCATTTTAAACTTACAAAAAGAAAGGCTTGAAATGCGTTCCTTTATCTTAAATCTATCTGCACATGCATTTGATCTAAGAAGTAGCATGCAGGAAGGATAGTAGCTCTTTCACTTCTTCGAAGAGGCTTTCCACTTCGGATTAATTCTTCAATTAGCTAGACAGACCAGTGCTGGTGATGCATTCATGTGAGTACCATGTGTAAGAGCAAGGTCTTGACTGATGCGCCAATGTTCTCATCTGTGAGGTTTGTTTGTAGACTTGTACTTTTTCTGTAGCATTTGCAAAAACTGACTTTTAGTCAAGTAATGTTGATAATGTTTATATCTTTGTTACAGTGTTTATCCCTCCTACCTTATTATCTAGTTTCTAGGCAGTAACATTCTGTTTCCCATTTTGTAATAACTATGCTTGACCATTGTTTTCTTTCAGATGCTTCTGCACAGAATCTGCAGAAAAAGTTTCTCTGCAATTGTGTCCCCAAGAAGATCAGCTAAAAATTCTGGTTGATATCTGTCTTGGAAGTTACAACTGCCAATAAAAATATATAGCCAAATGCTGTGGGTTAATCCTAGGCAGCAGTTAAGCTCCACTCAGCCATTTGCTCACTTCACTC
This sequence comes from Oreocharis arfaki, assembly GCA_013398015.1. Taxonomy (NCBI): domain Eukaryota; kingdom Metazoa; phylum Chordata; class Aves; order Passeriformes; family Paramythiidae; genus Oreocharis; species Oreocharis arfaki. The sequence continues at coordinate 29,202 of VZRR01011619.1, forward strand.
CTCAGTGGGATGGGGAGAGAATCAGAGCGGCAAAATTAAAAACAGGTTGAGATAAAGACAGTTTCACATGCAAATTAGATGGTGCATGTGAAAGCAAAGAAAATAATTCACTGCTTCCCATCAGCAGACAGATATTTAGCCCTTTCCAGGAAAGCAAGGCATCACATGCAATGGCTTCTTGGAAAGACAAATGCCTAAGTCTGAACATCTACCTTCTGTTCTTGCTTTACCCCATTTTTTACTGATGACCACAACATCACTTGGTATGGGATTTCCCTTTTGGTCAGCTGTCCCAGTTGTGTTGGCTACCAACTTTCTATGTACCCCCAGACTAATAGCTGGTGGAGCAATGACCTCAACACCCTGAATGCTGCTCTGCTGGAAGTAAAACATTGATGTGTTTTCAACACTGTTTTCGTCAAAAAACTAAAACATAGCATCATAAGAGCTGCTACGAAGAAAACAAACTCAATTCCAGACAAAACAAAAAAACCCCCAACTTCTGAAAAAAACTCAGCTTCTGATTTTGAGTAAATATTGCCTTTTATAAAAAAGCCCTAACAACCACCAAACACCAATGAACCAAACTCAAATCACCCGAAATACCACTTGGAATATTGTTTCCCTTATATTAGGTTTAAATAGAAGTCCACATTTTTCCTCTTCTTTATCTAAGAGAGAGACCTACCTCACTATGTTGATATGCTGCTCAGATGCCTACTTACTGTACAAGACTTACTCTGCAGCCATATTCTACAAAGTGGCTGAATGTGTTTCTCCCTCTGGGCTGAGTATGCAGGTTTGGGTCTGAATCCGTCATTCCAGTTTTCTGCAAGGTGCTGTAAATTGGGTAAAAGTTCTCTAAAACTGTGAGGGACTAAACTTTAAAGGAAACAGTCAAAGAAAAAGTATAAACATTTTATGAACATGGAATAGGAAGCTTTTACATACAAAATGGAATGAAAGGAGTTCAAACAGGAAGTGCAAATGTATGAAATACAACATATTCTTTGGAAGTGTGGACTAGTGAGAGGATGTGGCACTGATAAACATTTTGTGTGTATGAAACAGAAGCACATGGTTTTATTGTTGCCAGTGAAAGATGACTGTTTTGCCACATCTGTATTCAATGGGTACTATGTACTCAACATTAGTCACTAATTCTGGTGGTTTCAGCGTGCTTAATTTGAAATACCACAGCACCTGAGCTAGAAGTCTTGCAGTGGTAGTGCAAGCCGGTTGGTTTGGATTTAGTGGCAGTGATGACGCTGATGTGGCATGTGAACTTGAAAATCCTACCTAGAGTGTCTAGATGGTGTTTTGTTTTCTTTTACTGCATGGATAAGAACTTGCTGTGTGTTAGTAGGTTGCCTGCTACAGTAGAATGCTAGACTCATACAACTCCTCTAGATTTCAAGAGCAAACCTAATTTTTGAAGACCAGAAGTATAGAAACTCTGTTGTGTTTTCAAATAATTCCTTCCAATGAAGAAAATCTTATATTTGGTTCTCTCGTTTTTATGTATGAGAGAAAGAAAGGCGTTTCCAGGCAGTTTTGACTTTAAAGATTTACATTCTATATCCAATAAGGCTGTTGAATACATAATGAAGTACTTTTACTGGCAAAGAAAGGTTATTTGCTTGTTCCAACTACAATAATAAAGACTTCTGCTGACAGAAGCAAGCTGAATGCATTTTGGGTTCAAAAGCACCCTATTTATAGTCCAGATGCAAAATGATCTCTATTCACTACAATGTCTCATTTGCAGGTTATCGTTCTGCTTTCCTCTGAAAACTAGTCAGCAGATGTTTTCTTCCATCTTGACTCACTGAATTGGTGATAGAAAAACATTTTGCATCCCACTACGGTACTCTTCATAAGCAGATAGGGAGGACAGAATCAACTTGTTGAAAGCACAGGACAGTGCAAAGAGAAAATTCTCTTGAATGTAAGTATAGCTATGATATTCAAATCCTTTAGGGTTTGAACCAAGTAACTTTCCAAACAGTTGCAGTAGCACTGCATTAATATTCCCTCCTAAAAAAAAAAAACAACAACAAAACAAACAAAAAAACCACCAAATAAAAATGTAGTAAAAAAAGTAAACAAACCAAAACAAAATTAAAAAAAAAAAAAGCCACAGGTCTTTAAATGAAAATTTGCTACAGCCTTACACCCCACCACTGTTTTATTTCGCGATGCAAAGTGAAAGAATGACAAAAATACCAGTCTTTCAAACTTTTGAAACTGCTTTAAAGATATTCTTAGACAGTGCAAGTAGTATTGATACCATTTGGTATCTTCTGTGGACATTTTTGCCAATTTGATTCAGTGCTGTTGTTGGATTATCTAAAGCTGTCATATTTCCAGGTTTCAAAATGCAAAGCTATTTCATAGAATTCAGTAATTCCATGGACAAGATACATCTTTTTTTTCATGTTAAGTGTTATGGAAGAGGAAGTGATTTATCACTGGTATGTTGGCTTACACATCAGCAAGTTTGCTGGTTATTTTCCTCAAAATTCCAAAGTCTGTGAAAAATCATTTAATTTCATTCTGCTTATAAGACTGGTTAAGAAGGAAAAAAAAAAGCATGTTTGTATCCGAAGTAAAAAAGATAGAAATTTCTAGGAAGATTTTTTCCTGGTCCTGTTTTGACCAGTGATGACTATAATCTTCTTTAGAGATCACTAGATACTGATCCAGTGGGTAGTGAACTCTTCTGGGCACTGGTTAATGAACAATTTATTTTTATACATTCCTTATCAGTACTTTTTCAGTACTTTGTTTATCACATCACTACTAGCTCACTTCTGTCCTAAGCTTGCACAGACTGAGAGAAGCAGACAACGGGTAAATTTATAGATGGCAACCCCTTATTACCCTACAATCAGGACTGACTCATTTTGAGAGATACTAGCATGAATGAACACCAAAGATTCCGGGAATCTGGGAATTTGGTCCAAGCAATTGTATAATATAGGAAAGATGTATATGTTATTTGGTTTGAAAGTCTGTAGCTAGTTGCTTTGCTTTGAGATGGGTTAATTTCTCATCTCAACAGCATTTCTGAACAGTAATGGTCTTCAAGTACATGACATCTTTTTTTCTGTGTTAATCATGAACCAGAACTACTTCTGTTAAAACCCCATTAACTTAGAAGTTTCAGTAACTTAGAAGTTATTAAGCCATACACAGCCAAATATTTTTGTCAATACTCATTTTCACACTTTATTATGGTCCATGCTAGACGCACAGAACAGGAAAATCCAAAGAAGTCAATGCTGACATTAAAGGGTACCATCTAAAGCCACTCAGATAGTTAAAGAAACCCTTACATAACACAGCTCTAAACCACCTTGCACAGACTACGCAAAAAAGGTTCAAGTCAAAGGCAGCCTGCAATGCAGTAATTGTAAAATCCACAGAAGTCAGTGGAAAAACATTAATAGGCCTCTGTAAGAATACCAAGGCTTCACATTTACACTATTATCACCATCTTAAAGTGGAAATTAGGCCAAGAACAATACACGTTCTTAGAAATCACCCTAATGTTAATGTCTTGCACATCCTTCCAGCACAGAGAATTCTTTATTAACATGTACTTAATACTAGTTGCTAATAGACTGTATTCTCTTACAAAGTAATCTTGGAGACAGAATCTGCCTTCCTTCAAAACAAGCAGACAGAGCAACACTTGTTTTCTTTAAGTAGATTGCCATGCCATGCCCCTTGTAGCTTGCCTCAATATACCTGGTGTGTCCATTCATCTAAAACTTTTCCAAAGTGTTTAAAAACTCTACTGCAGTATTTGGATAGCAGCCTCACAGACTCGCACTCACTGCATATGCAGTGCACAACAGAAATCAGTCAAAAGTCACAACGCCTTGCCACAAGTAACTGAATTCTGACAAGTGACTTTGGATTTCCCCCAAAACCTGCCAAAGCTGCAGGATATCTGTGGATATTTTGTCCTCTTTGAGTTGCACCTATGAATGGACAGAAATCTATTCTCTCAGTGTAGTGATATAGTTCTAAAGCACAAAGGGGAATCCAGAGGCATGTAAAGTGTGATATTTTCAATGAAGCTCATGAAGCTATGAGAATTTATGCCAAAGGGTTTGCCTATGCTGGCTCAAAACTCACTGCTGAAGATGATATATATTTGCTAACCTAAGAATGCATTTTCCATTGTCCAGCAGCTAGTTAAGAAGATTAATGACTGCTTTGTAGTTCCAATTAAACTCCTTTATCACCAAGAGGGACCAAACAAGTTTTGATTTCAAAAGCACTGCTTAAGAAAGAAGACCAGGGCTGCATAACACTGACATTTTATTAGAATTCATCTGTAACAAATGGAACTTGTGTCAGCAAAGAACTGATTTTCATACAGACTTTCTTTTGCCACCAATGTAACGAAGTAAGAAAATAAAAAGCACGCCTTTCATTCTGTAAAACATTTACGCGTACTACTAATTAGAGGTAATTGTATCTTTTTTAACAAGCCATTTTACAAGGTAATTTTTTAAAGTTTTTCAGTCTATGCATCCAAAACAAGAGCAAAGAACACAAGTTTTTATTATCTTTGTAAAGACACTCCAAGCTTGAATGGCAAAGCCACATAATGGATGGTTATAATGAGACCTGCAGCCTTCTGATATCTGTGGAGTATCAGGGCACCAAGAGAAAAAAAAAAGGAAAAAAGAAAAAAATAGAAAAAGAAACAAAAAGAAAAATGGAAGAGAATAAAAGGAAAAAAAAAAGTACTGCTTCTTTTTTTCCTTTTTACATGTTCTGTGTCTTTTAAATACATACAAGTGGATTTTGTAAGCAATTTCTTACAGATGGGTTCAAGTTATAATGTTATTGGGTGTAGAATCAATAGGGCAGTGCATAGTACAAAGGTATATATAGAAAGTGCAAATCTCCTTAGAGGGTCACTCCTTCCCCCAGCCATCTTCTCCGCTATCTAACCACTCAAATAATTTTTTAAAAAAGAGCTAAATTAAATTTCTGTATAAATCATTTTTATATATTTTGTGGGTTTTCCCCCCCATTGCAACTAATTACAAAATTAGACATAACTACACATACAAACGTAAATAATAGCACCGTACTGGTTATGCTGATGAAACCAATTTTAAGCTTGGAAATGTATGATGTATGTAGACAAAGATGCTCACAATTTAAATTAACTGTAGAATGCATATATAAGAATACAGAAAGTGGAATGCACATCAATGATGCTAAGAGCTATCTTAAGAAATGAAAAAACTAAAAGGAGTATTTAGTTGTACACTAATTTTTCTCACAAATTGGCTCTGCTTTTTTGTATTTCTTTTACTCCCTCATTTTCTTTTCAGCTTGCAAGATGGTCTGCTATGGAAAATGCACAGATCTTTGTACAGATCCAGTGTGCAAAAACCTTCCTTAGTCTATGTTCCCAAAATGACACTTCTTTGTTTTGTATTTCTGATTTCCTATATTTGAGTTGAAGAAGATGACCACACTACATAACCTGGCACTTCAATAATTATTTCAAAGTATAAATCAAGAAAGAAGAAGAAAAAGAAACATAGTGCACATTCTTCTCTGGTTCAGATGTAAGTTATAGAATCTCATTCTGAGGTAGCCTTCTATAATACTTCTATTCCATATATATATATTTATATTTCTGTTTTGATTTTTTTTGGTTTGGGTTTTTTTTTTTTTTTTTTTTTTCAAAAATGCTATAATAAAA
>VZRR01011619.1:34971-236872 GCA_013398015.1 Oreocharis arfaki
AATTGCTGGAGTTTGGTCTTTCTTATTTTTATTTCTCATAGGAGTGGGAAAATTGGAAGAAGAACAAAAAATGTTGAGGCCACATTGAGAAGCCATAGCAATGCTCCTATTTGAAACCCCAAAGAAAGCATCCTTTGATGCTGATGTACTGACAGTGGCAGAACACACGGTGACCAAGGTCAATGTAAATGGCACTCTGCAAAGAGTCTCAAAAAGTACTTTGTGCTGTTTAGAGAATGTTCCTTTTTTCTGGAAGAAAATCTGTCAATCTCCAATATGTCATGTGGGCTCAGTCTTGCTAGCCTTACCTGAACCTTCCCACTGAAAGCAATGGTTTGACTTTAGCAATCTGTTGACACAAATGAATGAGAAGGACTTGGCCCAAAATAAATTTGAAAAAAAAAAAAAGAAAAAAAAAATGCATCATAAGCACTGCTGATGTCAACTACTGCTACTGTGCTGCTACATCTCTGCAATGACAGATAACACTATAACCAGTGACACAGTGGGTTTATAAAGCCAACCAGAAATAGATTTCCAATTTGTGGACTAGTCTGTTATTAGAAATATGGAAAGATAAAGGGCCTTGACTACCTATGTGTTTTGGGTTATCATTTATTACCATCCATACTTGATTAGAAACTGGAAATGCATATTTTTCAAAATTGTCTGGTACATGTAGTAAAATGTTTGAAAAGAACAACAGAGATATAAACAAACTAAACTAAATACAAATGAAGGCTAACTTAAAGAAACACTATTCAAAATAGGCATCAAATATAAGGCACTCTAAATGTAAAATTAAAATAAACCCCAGCATCCCCAAACAATGCTGTATGCCACAAAACGTTTGATTTCACAGAGCACTGTGTGTTTGGCTTTGCCCTGTTACATACGATAAATGTAAATTATATAGCGCACACTATAGACAGTATACTATTGAATACAATTTTAAAACATCTTAATACCTAGTATATTACAACATTCTCCCCTCCTAAAGGGATATGCACTGACCTTTCCCACATGCACACCTCCTACATTTAATAATATGATTTCTTATTGCACTATAGTGTTACAAATATTGAACTTCACTTGAAGCCTAAATCACATACTCTGTGTGCGTGTGTGCATGTGTGTGCTCTGTATGTGTGCATGTGTGTGTGTTCAAGTGGAAATGTGGATAGAAATACTATTTGGGATAGAGATGGCGTTCAAATATCAATGATGTGCATTCCTCACTTCCCTTTGAAACAGAAGTTTATGGATCTTAAAAATGCAGAGCTGATCAAATAGTAGTTTGAGATTATCGTAGTATGTGGAAAAATTTTCCCAATGCTTTGATAAATTCAGGTATGTAAGAATTGATGTGCTTATGTGCATGTGTGTGAATATCTATCCATCTGTATTCTCTGCAACTACACAGAGATTCAGAAAAGGGTAGACAGTAATACATCCATATATATATATATAAAAAGAGAGAGGGTGTGAGTGTGCATGTGCATATGTGTGCGTGTGTGTGTATGTGCTAGCAGCATCTTTATACTTTGCGCCTCCCTGTTGATTCCAAAAGAAACCAAAAAGCCCCATTTTGATTTAACTGATTACAGTGAATATTTTCTTAAAGAAAAAAATCCAAATAAAACTACAAAATTAATATCTAACAAGACTGTGGTACTGTAGGACTGCACAAAAATGTGCAAATTTTCAAAGTATCTAACATTTCTACAGCACAATATTACAGATAACAGTTCTACAGCTTAAAAAAAAATCTACATTTTTTAAACAAAAATATTAACAGTTATGCAACCTTTTCTTTAATTCTCTTCATTGAATGATAAACTCTTGTTAAAAAAAGGAAAAAGTTTACACAGTTAAAAATGAAGCACAGGTCAGCAGTATCTTTACAATACTAAAAAACTAAATCAAGGACTTTCTTTTTAAACATTCCCACATTTTCCCTAAAGTGTTATGATGAGCAGTATGATGGGAAAGGGTGATGTTGAAGTAAAGAGTCCGCTTTGTTTGAGAAGCCAGAACCCAACCTTGCAACAAACATCTTGCACTGAACTGCAGTTCTCAAAACTCCTCTTTGCAAAAGCATGTAATCCTGAATAAGATGATCACTCTTTCTGATTAATTTCCTCTTCCCTTTAACTTCAACCAATGTCGAACCCTTGAGGTATCTGTAAATGAGATCCTTCAGACGCCTCAGTGGTCAGGATTCTTTTATTATGGTTAGGTTATTAAACTGTGAATTCTTGGTCCACATGGAATACTTCTTGTTGGGTGGGGTTCTTTTTTTGTTGTTTTTTTTGTTTTATATATCCCCAATATTTTTGTTCATTTGTTTTTTTTTATTATTTTTTATTTTATATATCCCCAATAATTGCTCCTTAGCTAAGAGTTAAGAAGTACTTCTAAAGCACATCGTATGGCTCAGAAGCGGCTCTCTGGATCTTAAAGGGCCTGCAATAAAAATCCACAATGGGTTTTTATGTTGCATAGTGATCAAAGCTGCCCAGATACTCCAGTGCGGCTCGATAGCAGAACTGGTATTGATCCTAGAGAAAGAAAAATAGAAAACGAAAGCATCAAAAAGTCAGCTTGTTGGTTGGTTTCTAGTTTCTTTCAAATTATAGTGAGTATTTTGTAGCTACAAACAAATATACTGCAGAGGCATCTGCAGTTCAGCAATATTCACTTGCTGACATAAACAGAAAACCACTCTGAGCTACAACAGATGAAGATAGACACTCATTTAATGCAACAACATTTTCCACAGAATGCGGCTTCTTTTTGTGCAGAGACGATATACCCACCTACTGACAGTCTGTTATGCTGGATTAAAACAGTATCAGCATACAGCTTTCTTCTGATAGGAACATGCTAGGATGCTTTTCCCCCATGTATTTGAAAATAAGCAGCAGAACATACAATTAATTCCACAGCTAATACAACACTAAGTGAAAAAGTCCATCATAGCCTTAATACGGAATGCTGTATGGAAAACCATCAGGTTAAAAATCATGTTAAACAAGCAAAGGGAATCCCAGCCTTTCAGTAATTAAGGCTTTGATGAAAATGTGAAGATACCTTAGCCTGTGGTAAGAAAAGGGCCTAAGTGAGAAACACGGAGCTAAAGAACCTCATTCACATGAAACAGACTTCATTTCAACCTATTACTGAAAGCAGAGAGAAGTTTAGTGTGGTGAGAAATTTGCTTATACATCCAATGAACCCAACATTTGGCAGTTTGTGTTATTCTCACGCCCATAATGCAGGCCTTTTGCACATTTACATTATGTTGCACACTTACACTAAAACGGTACATCTGTGTACTTACTTCCAACTGCAATTCAGGGTTTAAATGGTAAAAATTAAAAAAGAAAAAAAACCAAAAAATTGCTCAAAAATACCAGGGATGTCTATTTATGTGATAGTGCTATGTGGAAACTGCACAGGTTGCACTTTTTAAGATCATAATCAAAACTCTTTTGGAGGTCAGGAAACTAATCAGGTACTTGCTTCACTGAGGTGGTGTGATCACTAATAGCTCTTTTCTGTTAGCTAGAATAGTTAGAACAGTGGCAGAATACATTACACATATGCCTGAATTTTAAGTGTATGTGTGGTTCACATGGAAGTGCCTTGTTTAGTAAGGGTTACATTTCCTGGCAGTTTATACCAGTGAATGAGAGATTTGTTTTCCACAGAATCCTGGAAGAAATGCGTGCACAACACTTCTGCTTCCAGCAGTGGGGATGAAGGGTAGCATACAGAAATAAGTCAAAGCAGGGGAGGGAGCATATATTGCAGAATTTAACTCTTCATTTTTCAGGCAGGCTCAAAGAAGCATAGTTTTTCTGTATACTGTAGTTATTTCTTGCAGCCAAAATAACAGAAAGCAGTCATTTTTCATTTTGCTTATCCAGAAGAATGATGGTAGTGGAAAAGAGATGGAATTAACTCTTCAGTTTGGTCACAGTGATTTATTTGGCTAAGTGACAAGATTAAAAATAAATATCTGTATTTTTCATATAAGTTCTTATGAAGTTGTCTTCTTAAAAGTAAAACTACCCATCTTCTACTGAACAAGTTTAATTTTCTTGTGGAAAATGGCAAACTCCGGGGAGCCATTTTAAATTCCACAGACTGTAATTTAAAGGCCAGTGTCACTCAAACTATACTAAATAAATGTGTGACCTAAAATGCTTTCCTTCTCTTCCCCTTTTTCTTGGTTCTCCTAACCTATTTGCTCTGGCTTAGTTCAGGTCTTCTCAGAAATTAAAGCAGAAATTAGGCACAACATTAACTGATAATGTTTAAGCATTCTTTATGACATGACAGAGTTCCAGTTACAAGCCCAGGTAACTGGTCTATAGTATTTATGCCTTTCTTTATTCCTCTATGCCAAACTTGCTAGCAAAGAAGTTATTTACACTATAGTTACCCTGAATGCTGAACTTACCATTATGATTTTCAGTCCAAAAAGCCACTTGCATGGTGACTCGAAGTCAAGAAAAACATGAAAATATTACAGTGGCAGTCTGAAGACATGGTCAAGACCTTGCTCTCAGGGGAAAAAAAAAACAGTGGATCCACCTGCACAAACAATTCACCTGCTTCTTTGTTACCACACATTTCTGCCAGGAAACAAGGATCAAATAAAAACAGGTGATGCTTCACAAATGGATTTTCTCAACTACCATAATTTAGGATCCACTACTGAAATAATTTTTTTCCTCCTCATCCTAGAGTAACCACTGCAGTAACAGGAAATAGTCCTTGCGGTACCTTTATGGCAGATTTTACCCTATAGTCACCGGGCTAATATATGACTTCAGATATAACACTAAGCCCATTTTATACAGTCTCTATCTGCACGTTTTTTGCTTGTGCAAATACTGCTTCTTTTCCATCACTATGGCATATGGATACTGTTTTGCTCACCTCTGTCTGTACCATGGCTGGCCGCTGTGTCCTTAACATTTTGACAGTCTGGAAGATGTCTACAACACCTTCATACCTCATTCTTTCTAACACAATACTCAGGGTTATGAATACTCCAGTCCTTCCAACACCCGCGCTGTTGAAGAGAATGAAGAGAAAATAAAAGGAAAAAACAAGTTAATTGACAGTTAATGCTGAAAGAATTGGCTGACAAGTTATTTGTGGTTACAACACACCATATGTGTACAAATTTCTATATGGGGAAAGGCTCAGTAAGCAAAATTCCCCAGCAAATTACCACACTGCATTCAAAAGAATAACTGCGCTCAAGCAAACTTTACGCGCTACTGAGTACATCCTGACTCTCCAGTCTTCCTTGCAAAGTGACTTGGTTTGTTCATCCAGATATACAAAAATCAGTGCATGGTGAAGGCAAATGTTAACATTTGCTTCCAATACCATACATTGGAACTGACAAGAGAAAATGAAGCCAAAATGCATTTTACTGCTTGCTTTACTTTAGTTCATCATGTATATGCCCTGTTTTGTACATCTTCACTGTGCTGTTTTACCCTCTACTTTGAGTTAGAAGTATGGATGTTCATTTAATATTGAACTTGTTCATACATGTTTCAATTCAAATAATGGACACAAAAAAATCTCAACTCAGGTCTTATTGAAGTCTGGCAGTCTGGATCTTTGCTTTCCAATGCTGATGTACATTTACCATGGTTGTCTACATTAGTCTTAAATATCTTTGAGTACATATGGCTTGTTTGCTCTGTGCTCTCTCCTGGGTTTCTGCTATTACTTTAACCCTCAGGAAGTGATTGAAATTCTTGCAATCAACAGAACCAATAGCTGTCAGCTTTCAAAATTAAACAATCACTTATTCATGAGGATTATCCATGGCAAAAGACAGGTAACTACACAGAAAAAAAGATTTTCTAAGTCTGAACTTCTGTGGGTGGAAACTAAGTACCCTGTCATCTCACTATTGATGCTAATAATTTCACAGGGTTTTCTCCAGCCAAACAACTTTGGGAAACTGAATATTTATGAGACCTGTTCACCAGAGAAGTGAATGGAACAGCATGAACAACAGGGAAAACTTGAAGAACTCCGAATGTTCATATGAACTATGACAGAGATCCAGCAAATTTATGAAACTAGTGTGGAAACTGAATGTTCAAACTGTATGATGGTATTTTAGTGTTTGGTCTAGGTCAGTGCACTTCTAGGGCTATTAGACATATGCAATTGGATTTATCAATTTTGCATAGGCTGGGTGCCCTCAGATTGCTGAAGCCAAAGACAACTGACACACCACTTGATGGAATATCATGCTGTCAGTGATGATTTACCTATATGGGATAACAACAGGCCTGGACATCTAAAGCAATTGCAGTGTAAGGTACCTGATGAGGTGAATTAGACAGCTAGTAATTAAGAAACATCCTGAAAAATCCTGGAACCTGCTCATTGGAACGTGTTTGGACTTTACAGAGCTGATGACAGTGTGACCTAAACCAAGCAGCCCAGAAAATGACCAGCAGAATGAAGGCAAATTACCATTTTACATTCTCCTTGCTCCTGCTCCTGCTCTGCTATGTAAAGATTAAAAAAAAAAAAAAAAAAGTATTTTCTAAATGTGTGAGAGGATTGCTGGCCTCATACATTAGAGAAATCTTTGTTTAAAAAAATTACTCGGAAATCTTCAGCAAAAGGAAGAAATTTATTTGTTGTCTTGTGTACTTAAGAAATCAGCAAGTATCTGGAGACACTACTTAACGAGAAAGAGAGACTAATATGGAAAGCTCTCGATGCTTGCAAATCCTAGCTAGTCATCAAATGTAATGTCTTGAGAAAAGTCTGTAGGACATTGATCCTGTTCCCCTTAGAGTGGCAAGCATATTTTAACACTGTAGCAATTCCTATCCAAAAATGCTTAGGATTTCTAGAGTGAAGTTAAAGCACTCCTTCATGATGCTTTATGATTCACAGTGATTTATTATTTAAACTAGAAGTAAAGTTAGGATGCTTTAATGAACCATGAGGAAGTACTGATTTGTTGTAAGAGAGAAGAGTTTATCACTACAAAGACATGTTGCATTTCCCAGAATGCATTCTGGGAAAGGTCTTCCTCACTCTTGAGCTAAAAGCTGGAATAAAAAGACTATAAATATCTGATATTGGTTGAAGTAAAAATTTTGTTTGAACAGTCCTTTCCTCTCTTAAATAGTTTTAAGTATCTGCCTCATGAGGTTAGAAATTTTTTAATTCAACACGCTGACCTACTTGCAAAAATGCTAGAAAAAGAGAAAATTTAAAATTGTGAGTTGTGAAGGTTTACTGTGTAACAGAGAAAGCAAGCTTGTGAAAATAGTGTAGAGTGTGAAGGGCACCCAAAGGAAATGACACTAGGGGAGTTCTAATTCACTGTACAATTCATCATGGTACAAAGTGGAGTCATTATTTTAATAATTCCTCAGAGACTAGGAAAGTGCAGGTATCCAGGATCTTGTGCTTCCTGAAAGAAACAAACAAACTTACTAATTTGCTAGGGACACTCCCTATTCACGTAAGTTGACTAACACTGACGATGATTACCATCACTAGTCCCTAAATTACAATAACAACTAGGACATTTTAAAACCAAGCCATGATTAGTTACACTGGATTTGACTTTGTTTCTAGCAAAGTCAATGGCAGAAATCCATAATTTAACCATGAAAGATCACATGTACTGTAAGCAGTACTCACTGTAGTTGCAAGTGGACATGTCTGCACGATACAAAGAACTTAGAAGAACAATATAACTTTGCTTTCTTATCTGCATAAAGGCATAAATATTGCTTATTACTCCTGTCCTCTCAAAACTCATTAATGTTGAAGAATAAGGCTTGTTCTTATCAGAGTTGTCCTTCATTTTCCCTTGTGAAATGAATCCCAATCAGTGCTCTGCAATGCTATTCTCCTCAGCAGGCCATAAAAAAATTTTAGGCACACCAAAAAAAGTAGGATTCAACTATTCCAACACATTTATTTTGTCAGTCTTTCAGATTAGGGGATCCTAAAGAACTCAACTTCTGTTTACTCCTGACTTTGGAAAGATGAGAATTTCTCTCTGTTTACTGGGGTCTAGTAAACTCATTCATTTGTCTTCCTGCTAGTATTGGGGCACTACTCGGCTGGCAGTAAGGACTTGCAACTTGTGTCAGTATTCTGCATCTCTGTTATAATAAATTATTATTTATATAATAATATATAAAAATACTATTTATATATTTAATCTACCAAAAAAATACTACAAAAATGAGTACCTAAAATCCTAATGGAATTTATAGAAAACAATTTATTAAATAAGAGATAAAAGATAAAGATATTATTTTTGGCCATCTGCTATAGACTCCAGAATACTGTAGAGAAAATAAATAAAAAATATAAGAATATTAAAAAGCCCATGCTGGATTATTCCTACCCACTGTGCAAGCTGTTTTCATCTGCATATCAGTTGCAAAGGAATTGAGGGTACCCATCACATCAAAAATGAGAACTAAGTTCTGAAGTTAGTAATCATCAACTCAAACCTCAATGATTTTTTTGACAGGCAAAATTTCTAAACACTACTTTCCATTCCATTCCCTTTCTTGAGATACCTACCTTTTTTTTTTGTCTCATCTTGATTGCTACTAATGTGACACTGAGGTGTAACTACCTTGTTTGCAGCTAATAATTCCCACCAAAGTAACAGCCTCACTTTTAATTTCAAGTGGAAAAAATCTCAGATGTAGTAGCCTGTGATTAGGCTCTTCCTATGCCTTCTCTGTGCAGCATTGACCAGATTGCTTTAATGCTGCATTAGAGACATTTATAAGTGAAGTAAAAATCATGTGTTTCCACATATTTCTGAAGAACTGTTTCTGTATAAATGGAATATCACAGAACAGTTCCCATTTCAAAAAGCAGTTCATTGTGTTCCTTTTTAGATCTTCTACTTGATTACATTTTCTGATAGTTCACCTCTGAAATGTTTAAGTACACACCTTTGCCACAATCAGCAATCAGCTTTAGAAAAAAACCAAATCTGCATATAATTAATTTCTAAGCCTTGTTTACTTACCTGCAATGAACAGAAATTGGTCCATCCTGACCAAATTGCTCTTTTGTTTTATGCACTTGGCCTATGAAGTCAATAAATCCTTCTCCAGACTTTGGCACTCCTTGTTCTGGCCAGTCAGTGAACTGGAACTGCCTCACTGTTCGGGACTGACCATCCTTTAAGAAAAGACACAAAGGATGTATCACAAAAGCATGCTGCTGTGGCTTAAATCACAGAGTAAGGATGTTGAGAGGAGCTGGGGAATGGCTAAGATCACATTTATGAAAACTCTTTCAAGTGCAGGTAGTGGCTGAAGTGTTTGTATTGGCCCAGAAGTGTAGTTTCATTAACAATATTGCATGGATTCTCTCCCACACTGCACAGGAGAGTTGTCTGGCATTCTGATGGTGTAAAATGGGTGTTGGAGGCCAAAGGCCTAACAACCCCACCAGGGTATATGACTTTTTTGGTATGTTATGTTTTGAATCCTGTGGACTACAAATTCCTTTATACACAGATCAGGTAGAATAAGGTCATTTAATCTGACTTTCCATTTCTGAGATATGCTCATCTACTTCACGGCAGGAATATCCTCACTGATAAGACTTGTTTAAGACAAGTATAAGACATTGCCCTCCTTGCAGATCTTATCTTTAATAGTAAGCTGTTTTCTATGAGGTGAACATTTTTCCTGGAAGAAGATGGATCAACAAGCCAGTCGTTGCTTAAAGAATTTCCCTTTGATAATGGTTCATTTAATTCACGAGCAGCTTGGAGTTAGTTAAAATGGAGAGGAAGGGCTTCCTTTCTCAAAACAAGCCATCCGAAGCTCTTCAATCCCTGTGGTTAGGAATACTAACAGCATTTCTTTAAAGTACAGACTACTGCATCATAGTTATTTTTATAATGAAGCCACTGGGATTACTAAATGACAACTTCTGCTATATGCCTATTAAATGTGTAAAAAGTCAGGTCACAAAAAAATGCAATACAAACAGATAAAGCAAATTTGTTCTGCACTTTCAAGCACTGTGCTTGATGATCTTGACATTGTCAACCTGCACAGCCGATATGCTCAAAATTGTGGCAATATGAGCTACTGATGTTAACTGGTGCCTCAAGACATCATGTTTTCTAAGCATCCACCCTGCCATGTCTTCAAAATGGTCTTCTATTAAGTGAAACTCATGAAAAATTGAAATTTCTTCTAGGTAAAACTCATGAAAAATTCAAATTATTACTGGAGATTCCCCTCAAAAAGCAGCAAGTTATGCTGGAGCCCAGAACAATCTTTCTCTCATTTGCCTTCTACCACAAGCACTCAGTTGTTACAGACCTTTGAAATGATACAGAAGTGATTTTAAATATAACCAAAGGAAATCCTAATGCTTTGCTTTTATATTTCCTCTGGTTTTGTGGGGTTTTGCCTCCCGTGTCTCAGATGAGTAAGAAAAACAGAAAAAAATGCTACGAGTACCAGCAACTACTCTGTGAGAAGACACACATAATGTCTACTTCCACTAGACCACTGTGACAATTTAGTAGTCTGTATCTGTGAAATGCTTTTTGCCACTTAAAAAAATATGTAATGTTTGAAAATATTCATCCAATTTGATTTCTTGTGGGCATCAACACAAAGAACTAAATGTTTCCTTCGAAAATGGTATTTTGTTAATACAAACATCTCTGATAATAGTCTCTGTAATCCCATTTTCCCCCAAGAAGACATAATGAAATTGCATCCTCCAGACAGCCTTAGGCACATGATATAAATTCATCAAGAAGGCACAAGTATAGGCTGATCCCCTTCAAAATAACCTTCCATTCTTCTAATGTAATGAAAGAAAACCTGAAATCTGACTTACTTGCAACATGTTGTTAAGGGGATGGAAACTCTTCAGCAATTTCTGACCATGACAGGACTTACACTAAAACAGTAACTTTTTCCAGGTAGAAAAAGTAAGAAAGACACTGCTTTACATAAGTCCGGTCTGTCACTGGAAAGGTGACACATTTCTTTGTGATAAATAGATCTAATGGTAAATATTTTTTTTTCAGTGTGTATATATCAACTGTATTAGTATGTTTCATGACTTCAGTAACTCAGTATTCCAATGCAAGTCTGTGAAATGGCAATAACCTCTCTTATTTAATGTTATTTAATGAGCAGAGGAATAAAGTTACTTTGTCTACATTAGACTAGCATTAGAGCATATTGGGAACTGATCTGCAATTTCTTACAGCTCCCTCTGCTACTGACATTATAAACAGTGCTGATTTCTTTTAATGAGATTCTTGCCAACAGCAGTCCAGACACAAATGGCAAATCTTATTAAAATCTTTACTTTTAAATACTGTGACAGTTTGCACAGTTAGTTATCAAAATAAGTACTTTCCGATCCCTATGTGGCACAGAGGGCTTTTAATGTATCATCCTATATATTGGCTGACCATTTGAATTTCTTCTTCCTTCTCACAGGGGATATTCAATTGTCTTTTGATTAGGCTGTAGAATTTGTAATACTCTCTTACAGCCACCTCTAATAGCTTAGCCTTAAATAAGACTGGCCCAACATATTGACCTCCTGAGTTTCCAGAGAAAGTGAGAAAAAAGCAGTCAGAAGCAGTAACTTGAAGCAGTTACAGAGTTCAATTTCACTGTACGGCAATTCACAGTTCAGTTTCAGAAATAACAGAGAGTTCCACACCAGACACTTGTTGCTGGCACCTACAAAGGTACAGTGCCTCATTTTTTGTCCCTGTGGAATAATTGGGCATCTTGGCTCTGCCAGAGCATGGATGATATTGTAACAGTATGGATGGATTTGGAGATGAGAGCAAGAGACGATGTTTGCAATCACTCCAGCATTTACTCTTCTTTGAATGCAACAATTTAGTCAAACGATCTCGATTACTGGGCGTGACAGCCACAAAAGCCTAACTAGAGGAAAACAATATTGTACATTTTGATAAGTATTTCCCACTTCCTTCAGTAAACTCGGGAGGAGCTATAGTTTCCCAGCATAACCAGAAAATTTAAGATGGTGCTGTCAGCTCACTGATGAATTCAACAAAATTTGGACCATCAAGAAAAGAGATTTTTAAAATTTGAGAAGCAACAATATGTGATAGTAAAACGTCACAACAGGACTGGCTACGTGCTTTATACTTTTTAAAAGAGGTTTATTAATCTCATGTCAAATAAAATTAATTTTGGGAAATTAAATAATTTAATTATTTGACCCTTTTTTACTGATTTGATAGCTGTAGGTAAGCAGACTTTCTTAAATATCCTACTTCAATATAAAATTTTGAAATAACTTTTTTTGAATATGAAAGGTTTAGAGACAGGTCCATTACAGCTATGGTTTTTTTTAGAATTGTAATTTTGTTACCAGAGCTTTGTGAACTACGTCACATAACAACTCTTCCAACCTGATACAGATTTTTAATAGAAAATCAATGAAAACTATCAGCATATTTGCAATGAAATTGGCTTTGACTACCTCTGCTTACAAGTGTGTTTAAAGACTGGTGCTAGAAGCCTGTTCTCCACTTTTCTTAAGCACAAATAGGTTAGAGAAGTGAGGAGTCATATGATCCTTACTACATTTCAAATAGAATGAAAATCAGATCCAATGTATCTACAGTTTCTTTACAAAAACCTACAACTAAATCTCATTTGCCAAACAAAAGGTTCATATGCTGATTGATAGTAACAATACTATCCAATTTTACTTGAAGTTCACATTAAAAGCAGTAGTCTAGCTAACTACTGGGAAGTCTAATATTTTGGATGCTGACAGGCAACTCTGAGTAGCCACTCATGTTATTCCTGGACAGTACATCCTGCTATTTTGCTTGAACAAGTATTATTCCACAGTGCCTACAGAAACAGACACTGACAGAATGTTTTCCTGCCATGCAGACTGAAGTGCTAGAAACCAAGTCTGAGAAATGCCAAATATATATTAAAAGTTTATATATCTTTAATCTTATATGAGTGCTCAGTTTTGGACTCAGGAATTCAGATAAGAAATGAAGTATGAAAATGAGGATGCTAAGGTCACAGCTGCGTGTATCTACTCTGCAGATATACTAGAGAGCTGAAAATATGCTATATGAAAAATCAAATTATAATGTGCAAAGCTTGTCCAGCTTTTCTTATGAATGTCATTTGCTCTGCAGTTTCAAAATCTCAATGTATTAACTTTCATACTCACTCAGCCTCAAGAGTGGTGCAAAACAACAAAACAACACTGTTAAGTGGCAAAAATTATACTCAATATTGATCAAGGGAAAAATGAGGAAAAAGAGGAAAATGGTCCTCAAATAATCAAATGTATTTTGGCACAAATAGCTCAGAACTATAAAACTGTGCTGCCCAGATGCTAGATCTGAATGAAGTCAATTGTTCCTACAGAAAGATCCCATTTATTTAAAAATAACTTAATGTGCTTTTTTATTCTTGTCTGTAGAAAGCATATCTCTAGGGTTCTCTTAATAAAAATTTTAAAAACACCAAACACAGAAAAAGCAAGACATAGACATTTTCTTTTAAACTTACTGTAACAAGTGTAATGCTACTTTGACTTACCCTTGCATCTGTAACCTTGAATTCCCTCAGAATATACTGTGGCATGTTGTACTCTGCCATTGGATCTACCACAAAATACTGATATCTGGCTGAGCGCTCCGCAGGCCAGTACTGGTGGCATTTTTCCTACAAAATAACAAAGTAAAATACATTTCCCATTACTAGAGATCACTACCATTAATTGGTATAAACCCTTTTTTACTCAGCTAAGTGTGATATTAACGAGAAGTGCCAATAGGGACAAGAACATGAGCTGCTTGTGTCGCTGTAAACATTAAACTCGTATAGTAGAAAATTATCTTCAATACTGTGCTGCAAAGGGCTTCTCATTGGTTGCTATATATCTGAACTTGCTTATACTTCTGCTCAGTTTTATTATCTATCAGTGACAAGAGCTATCCCTAGCCTAACTTTCAATGGCGAGTTTTTATCTCAATTTAAATCCTGATACTATCTTCAGTTTTCTTCCTTTCGGCTTGTTGGAGCAAGTCCCCCCAGCCTCGGTCATGATTCTATCTCTGCATCCACTAGCCATGTCCTGAATAATCTCTATTCTCTCAGACACATGGCCTAACTCAGATTTCTTATCAGATGCCAGCTTTCTCTTGACATAATCCTGTACAGATAGTAGACTGCTTTGTTCTTTCCAGTAGACAGAGTATCAGTAAATGAGTTTAGAACTGTAAACTGGGGACTGAAACTTTAATGTGCAGGACAGAACACCTAGAAGACATTCATATCTCAAAAATATCATACTTTCTTTTAACTTTTTTACAAGGAGATGCTGCAAAAGTGAAGTTTCCAAATAAGAGATCTTTTTCAATAGACATCAGTGCTCCCTCTGCATGCTTCAGAACATCAGCATGCAAACTCACTTGCTGGATCTCAGAGTATCCCACAAAAACATGCCATGTCTAGTTTGTCTACTGCAATGCATCAGCAGATTGGAAAAACTTATACCTAGTGACTAGGAAGGCCACTCCTATTTCAGCAGGAGAAAGAACCAAAATTCTTATCTTTAGATATTCCTAACAATGGAATATTTTAATAAAAAGAACTCCCGTAACCAACATTTTAGTAAAGGAATATTAGAGGTGTACTTACTCTGCCCATTTCTCGTAGCTTAGTGAGCATGACCACAATTGTAGAATTATGCTCCCAGAGCATTCTCCAAAAGTCTTCAGTTGTTTCTGCTAAAGGACCCTGTGTAGCTATGTAAGCTTTTTGTTGTCTACATAAAAAAAAGTAAATTAAGAATAATATTTTAATCAAAACAGTGAATTTATACTCATGTTCTCTATTTATATGTAAACATTGTCTAGAGGGAAAATGTATATACTATTAATAATGAGCAGATTAAAACCTTATTATGATTATTTAATCAAACTATGGCTTTTTATTTTTAGAACTTTGAGAGGAAAATTACTCTGTTAATATTATGATTTATGACTTTATCATTATTATTTAAATTTTAATGCAACTCTAATTGCTCAATTTTGTGTGCTGTAAAAAGCACTTAAGAAACACTTAGTTGTGCTGGTTCATTTTATAGAAATAACTGTCTAACAATCTATTAAGTTTAGGAATTATAGCATCAAGCAGTTTCTTTATTAACTTCTCTTCAACAGTCTGATGCCTCCAGCAAAAGTAAGGCGGGAAGAAAATTTGGGAATGGAGTGTGCATTTCCAGGCCCTAGTATCCTACTGCAGTGGAAGCTACCACCAAACTGCTAAAAGATTGGATCAGCAGCTTTATAAGATGATTACCAGTTTGTGCTGCTGCTTCTTTCAAGCAACAGAAACACCTTTGTGGGTGATAGTGGAGAAGAAGTTTATTTTCAGTTATGAGCAGAGGCTCATAAAATTATCCCTGGGATATGGGTACCCAGGCACACCTAAACTGACTTAGGCAAACTATACCATTTCCCTTTCATGCCTTTTTTCAACCAGCTGCTTAAGTCAGCTGAGGGCATATTGTTCCATGCTGTCATGAAGATGCTGGTGGGCTGCCTGTCTGTTTACAGACAAAAGGCTTTCGGTTAGGTCAAGTCTCAGCCAGTGCTCCAAGATCATAGATTATCACCTTGATGCACAGAGTATATCTCCTGTATCTTATTTCTATATATCCTTTTAACTGTGAAAAAATAGGGATCCAAATAATGAGCATGCTTAAAATCTCATTAACTTTCAGCATGTAAAGCATACTGAGAGCTCTCAGTGGTTAAAAGGCAGGTAAAAATATAATGCTCAAGATACTACGTAATTTACAAAATTTTTCTGTATTACATGATGAAAAAAATATAAACCCTTTATTAAAATTTAAAAAAACATCCAATCAAACATGCCCTGAACAGATAACAAATACTAGATTTCAATAGTAAGTTTTGTTATTTTCAAGGTAATTACATAACAATTTTGTAAACTTTTAAAGCAGTACAGGTAAGAACACACCACTATTTGTACCTGTATCCATCAATGAAACTGGCATTAATATAATCAGAGCCTTCTACTCCTCGGATAGGCTGCAAGCATACCCTTGTGGACTCGTATGGCATAATATTGACAAGGCGATTTTTGAATTTATTACATGGAAGATTGGCACTGATGAATCTTGAAGTGTGAGCCTTAGAGCTAGCAAGACGCTGTTGAAAAATTAAAATAATTAAGGCGAGGTGTAACAAAAACAAGTGACACTATCAGGTTTTATAATCTCTGCTCAGTATCCATTAATGAATAATTTCAATTTCAGACGCTTACTTTTCCATACTCTACTGCATTAGCCAAATATTTGTAAAGCTTCTTTTAACATCTTATACAAGTACAATGTCTGCTCCGTTAGTGCATTTGGACAAATTCTAATATTAAACCACTACACAGGCACATATTTCAAGATACAGTAACAACAATACAGGAACAGCACAGTTAAATCACCCTCACCAAATGGTTCTTGTCCAGACACCCACTGAGAATAGAATTGTACTTTTTAGAAAGAACCATCTTCCTAATTTGAAAATTTAGTCTAATGGTGTCTTTTATCTTTTGGTTACTGGAAACAACTGGTGGAGAACAGAGCAGCTTTAGTGGTACATCATTTGGTTTCAGTTACCCACAACATAAAATCCCAGTACCTTAAATTCCAGTTCCATTCCTGTGACATTCTCTCCTGTTTCTATCTGTGTCAGCTTCTGGATATATGCATACAGGTTTCTGGCTGGCACTTCGGTATTTCCACATGTCACTGCTTCCAGCAGTGCATCATGGATAAAGATGTATTGGTCCTCAGTTTGAACCATGTAATTCCTCTGTGCTCTCATTAGAGTTACGTGGCCATAAATATCTACAGTCTTTTCGTGCTTTATTCTCTCTAACATGGCATCTATCACAATGAAACAGCCAGTCCTGCCGACTCCAGCACTAAAAGAAACGAATACGGGAGAGAAAACATGGACTGTTTCATTCACTGTGCTTACTTTTACATCATTCAAGTTTCAGTGTTTTAGAATGCTGATTTGAAAGCACGTTTCTGAATATGAACACCAGCTTTTATGAAAGAGGTTGGTGCCCTGAAATAAGTAAACTCCTTAAATATCCTTTACAAGCAACTGAGAACACAAAATGCTTTTATACAAGATCTTTGAATTTTCAGGTTTGACTATAATAGAAATAAAACACCTTGCAACATGTTCTCAAAATACATGGTCTTAAAAATGGAAATTACTGGAGATGATGAATCCTCTAAAAATTCAAGTTTTATTTGTAGCATGATTTCTAAGTCATTAAACATGCTGTCGCTGCTATTCTCTTTACAGAGGTAAATTTATAGGCAAACAATATTCTTACAGAAAATAAGTCTTACATATTTCTATCATACTTTGGTGGTAAACTTTCCACCCCTCTCCCAACTCTGCTGATGGCCCTTCTATTAACACAGTTTGTTCTGTCCTCTGCTCTTTCACTTGGCTAGGACATACTGTTAGTCTTTGCAATGCAGACCCATGACTAGATAGCTGTGCTAGCTGTAGGCTGGGGAAAACCCAACTGTTAGGACACGAACTGTACTGAACCAAATTAGACCATTTTTTTGCAGCCATGTGTATGACTGAACTTTATGAAGCTTTGTTTCAACTTTTTGCATACGTGTAGCTAAACAAAGCTAAAGTGTAAAATGGCTTTGTACATAGTTTTTCTGTCCAGGATCACATCATGCCTGTAACAATGAATGATAAGTTTCAGGCCTTGTAAATGCTTAACTTTTTTCAGTTAGTGACATGAAATTAAGTACACAATATAGTAAACAACAGTTTATAAACTCTCAAGACACTGAGAACAGCTAAGTTAAGAATATTTAAGAACCCCAAAACCTGCAATTTTTAAAACATAAATAGAAAGAAACAAATACAATTATAACCCATCTTCTAAAGGACGATTATATAAAAGCCAAACCTTCTCACAGTTCCTCTTTTTTCCTAAGATATTAGATATCCTAAGTCCATCTTGAAATCTACAAGCAAGGTCTAACATTTATTTCTTGCATGACACCTTAAGAATCTTTGCCAATTACCAGCAACCCGAATTTACTTATAACCAGATCAGAAGGAAGTACAGAAGAAAGATATTTTATCTCACATGAGGTAAGTCTTCTTTCTAAGATTGCATGTTTACATATTTTTAATCATGTATTCTTGCCATGGATTACTCCTCCAAGCAGCAGGCCCCCTTCAGACAGCTGAGGACTTCTGCTAACAGACCAAATACATAAATCTCAGCTCTCTTAGATGCCACTCTGACAAGAATTAATCGATATTCTGAGTTTAAGAAAATTTACCAATCAGTGATATTCATCAGTGGAAGTTGTAAAGAAGGAAGAATAAAGAGAAGCAAAATGATGGCTATCCTAGCTGAGGAGTAGTTCATTTACCTTATAGTAAGTATACTTTAGTATACTTTAGTACAGTAAAAGCTCTGCATTCCAGGAAAACCTGTTGACATTAACATTGCTAAAAATCATGGGGAAAACCTCAAAAAGCTGTCTCACTGTTGCGATTTTCTTTGGGTTTTTTTGTTCTTGTAATGGCAATGAAATCAACAGAAGTAGCACACATTTGTATGTCAGTCTGGTTTATATCAAGTTTTAAATCATTCCTTCAAGGATTACTCTTCACATTCAGGTTTTATTAGTTTAACAAGTGTGGGCCAAGTGAGAAATATGAAAGCTTGGCAGTGCAGATTTTGTCAGTAATCTAGAATTTGGTTCTTTTTCCTATAATGTACTAATAAATTGCTATTCCAACATCATGTTTATAACTGGATATGCCATTTTTCAGATCAAACATCAAAAAGTTCACCATAGACCACAGCTGCGAAGTCCCAATCTAGTTAAAACCTTGCACCTTCAGCTGGAATGAGTAATTTTCAGTTCTTCTTTTCATGTCTTTAATTAAAATTTATGTATTTATTATTTCCATGAGCAAACCCAAAGAAGAACAGTTATTAGCGTACTCTAGCACAGAAGACACTTGCTAGTCTACAGGTTTATGCAGAAGTTGTGAAGATCATACCAGCAGATCCAAACACATCATTATGCACTGATTTCATGGTAAGGATGGAGGGACTGATACACTTCATTTATGGAGGCAGTTGGCTTCACTGGGCTCCTGACACACTCCTCTCTGGATCATTTTATCCAGCAAGATATTTTGCTCCTTTAAGATGTTCACTACATTCTAATTCTGCCTGTTAAAATGAGCTGTGTGCCTACCAAACTACTCTTTTCATTTTCCACATAAAAATGGAACCAGTGTTACGAAGATTTTAACTTAATTCCTCTCTGAAACATGCCCTTTTGCCCCCAATACCTTCTAACTCCAAGCTCCAATAGCTTATTATATAAAAGAAGAAACTATCCTATCCGAATTTTTTATCCCATTTCTTTCTCTTCTACTATCATACAACCTTCTTAATATGGTATGATACACTGCTGGGAAGCCATACATTTTGAATCCTCACTAACAAGCCACTGAAATATAAAAAAAATTCCTTGTATTGTCTGGTAACCATGCTAATTCACCTAATAAGAATATTTTCACAAATTATTTCTACCTTTTTTAATTGATTTTTTTGCCCTTTTAGTTCGAATCTTCTGACGGCGTTACCACCAGAATTTTTGAAAAATTCTTTCAGCTAGTGGAAGATACTATCACACTTTGAAGCTGAAAACCTAAGATATCTATTAAATAGACACACCTACTAGGAAACTGGTACTGCTTTAAATATTGTCATTTACAGTATTGTAACATTCGTTTTCAATTTCTAAAAACATGACTGACTCAGTCCCATGAGCTGAAACATGCTTAATGTCCTGTGATGCAATACAGCTACAATAGCTACAATTCAAAAAAGGAAAATGAAGAGGCATAAGGGGGACATTCTGAATTCAAATCACTGTATGTATGTGTTAAAGGTTGGCTTTTGTGATTAATTTGAAGCTGTTTAAATGATGACCCTTTACTGATACTTCAGTGATTTGGCAAAGGAAGGCAGTGTAATTACCAGTATTCACAGATCATTTAATTGGAAGCAAAGACAGTAAAATATGGACCAAAAATCATGTAGGACATTTTTGACTCATATCAGGGGAAAATTTTATTGAATATTACTGTTTCAGATTGAATGAAGCTTGCATTTATGAACTGAAAGTACATGAAATTGCTTGTGATATAGGAAATATATTAAAAGGTCTGGATTTTATTGAGGAACTTCGTATGTTTGATTAGACTCCAATCTCACAGAAAATTTGTAGTAGTTCTGACAAGAGCAATATTTAGATTATTTTCCCATTTTGCCATTAGGAAATTAGTACAGAGTAGAAAATCACCCCTCTGTCCAGGAAGCAGCAAAGAAGCCCCTTATGAAGCCACTGAACATCCTTTTGAAAAGAAACATCTGATCAAAATAACATAAAGACCTTGTGCAAAGACGTAAATTTAGTTTTAGAAGAGATACTGGACTGCTTCAAGAATTATATACCAGCTTAAGAGACCTTTGAGAATTTGTCTGGAAGTGTGGTTATGGTTGGATACCAGACAACAAGGATGGTATACAGCACTTTCTCAGGTGCAGTGCTTTACCAAATGGAAGACTTTACTGATTGAATTTTCTTCCTCCCTAGGCTATGCATGGAGGCAGCCTTAATTATCACTGAAGTCACATAAATAGGCTGAAAAGGAACATGGAATAAAAAAAATCAGAAAGCAGAGTATTTCACTACAAGCAGATAAAGCTCATTCTAGAACTCTCCCTAGTTTTCACAGGTAGTGGACAAAAACATGGGAGGGCCACAACCCAAAAGCCAGCCTTGTATCTTTCTTCCTTCATGGAGTTTTACTAAGACTTTTCCTTTCAGTCTGTACATTCTCAGAATTCTAGTATTACCATAAATTCTTCAAATATGACTGCCCCAGATTTAAGCCCATATTTTTTCGTAATATGCAACTGCAAAAGTGTAGTAATGCTCAAGAAGTATATTTGTTCTCCATCTAATCCCAAGTACAGCTCTAGAGAGACCAAGGACAAGAAGCTGTCTTACAAGATAGCAACTTGAACACAAACAAACAAACTCTCAAATATTAAAACACACAGAATCAAAACTCCCCAAAATTTCTCTAACAAATCCCATGCACAGGGATAATAATAATTTTAAAAACTGAGTTTTCCATGCAGGCTAAAAACGTAGCATTAGTCATGTTCAACAAACCTTCAAACAACGACATTCCATTACAGCACTTCAAACCCTCACACCAGACATAAATTAATGTTACACAGAGGAGATGAAAAGAAGATGACTACTCGTTCTTTTCTTGCCAAAGAAGAATTAGGATCATGAAATGAAATAATGAGAATTTCAAACAAACAGGAAGTAATTTTTAGAGTAGTACATAATTAAATTGTGAAACGCATTGTTACAGAATACCATGTATGACAAAAAGAAATTCAGAGAGGAAAGGATCAATCAAGGGATATTAACCAACATGTTACAGACACAACTTCCTCTACAGAAGTCCTTTTATTAGATATTGCTGGAATTTGGACAGGGACTCTGAAAAATAACATTCTAGACATGTCCTGGGAGAGAAACTGAAATGCACTGTCTAAATTTGGTCCCATGGTCCTACACAGTTATAAAAGGCATAAGCATTCCGTTTCCCAGTTGTAAATCAGATCATCTTAGAACTCTTCTTCTGAATCAACACTTCAGCCTCCAGGTACCTGACACCTTTTGGAACTATAACACTGAAAAGGCACACCATTAATTTTGATACTTGCTTCTTCTTTCTTAAAAGGGACAAATTACCATGACTATTCTACCTGCTTCTTTCCTGAAATCGTGAATTGTTGGTGAAAAAAATCTCTTATTGTTCTGCTTGTGAAACGGAATAGCAGAAATTATACAGTTTCTTCCCATCCTTTGTCTTTTGACTGAACTGAAAAGTTCATTGGCCTTATTTCATACCACTTACTTTTCTTATCATGATTTCCCTTCAAAAATGGTTGTTGATTCTATATAACAATATATGCCATAATCCTGCTTTTCATAGAGGATTTCTGCATATACACCTTACTTAACCATTATATTATCTGATTTCTTCAATTACTGAGACATATAAAGAAAAGAAATTAAAATAAACTTTATTTCTCAGTACTATTTTATCTGTGTACAAGGATTTACTATGATATTTTATTTCAAAATTAATTCAGTTCTCAGATATTCTCATTATTTTCCTACTTCTCTAAATACAATCTTATATATACAATGTACTGAATTTTGTATTTATCATCAAAGAGTAACTGTCCTAAATATATCTCCTCTGTGATATTTGTTGAGTTTCAGTGTATACTTTACATTTTTTGTACTGTACAATGCATTCACAAAGCCTTCCTGATATCATGCATTCCACCAAAGAAAGAATTCTCTAAAATTTAGTGAAATAGAGTTTAGAAAAAGAAAGTATTTTAAGGTTAATTCTAAAAACACATCTTGCTGTGACTTGTTACTTCCAATTAAAGATAGATCTCTGCCTGAACAGCTGTAGTAAATACAGAAAATGATACTTCTGGGTAATTTAGCAGAGGAAGTACACTGCGATCCTACCGTCAATAAATAAAAGTGAAGATTACAGCACAGCAGAGAAGTCAATGAACAGAAATTATGCTGCTTGCTGCTAACAACTATTTGTTGCTTTCTTTGCAGCTCAACCTGCTTTGCATTCTCAGTGAAATGTTTCGAGAAGTTACTTAGTACTTTTGAGTATTTCCTTCTGTGCTTTGATTACATTTTCATGGAGAAGAGCTATTAGCCTATCAGTGCGAGTAACAGAAGCTGAACTGATGCTATCTGATAATGAATTGAAGAACGTGGGAAGAAATGTGTTCTGTAATACTGGATAACTGGAAGACCTTAAAAGTACTAGCTAGCCACTAAGATGCTGATTCCAAGTTTCAGAGTCCTCTGGACCCTTCCCTGATTCTAGGTGTTTGTATTCCTACTCCTATTGTGGCTAACAACTGTTTCTTTTCTAAACAGCAGCTGCCCTTGAGATTTTTTTCTCTTTGGTTGTTCCACTGATGGAGCAGTGATGAAGCCTGAGGTTGTCATCCAGACACAGGACTTCATCAGGTAAGTAAAAAGTAAAAGGAAGATGCACCACCAGGTCTCCTCAGTCCACACCGGATTTTTTTTTTTTCAGTACCAATCACAGCTCAAAGCCCTACATGAATCTGTCCACAAATCTTTTTTTTTAATCTTTTCTCACTCCCCTGCTCCCCCTTCCCCTACTCTGAAAACTTGGAAATAACCAGTAAATTACTCCTGAACCTTGAAGCTGATACGACTTTGGTAGTAGGTCTATTGTTTTGGATCTCCATCTCCGAATGTCTCTTCCTTTTCAATTGAAAACTGATACACCTAGAGGATACACTCAGAGGATGAGACAAACATGAAGTTGCCACCTCTGGCTTTGGTTTAAACGGAAAGGGTTGCAATACAGTATTAATGGAGTGTGATGCTACACAGTAGAAAATCGAGATAAAAAAAAAAAAACAAACCCTGAGGCTTCTCTGATGAGCTCATACAAAGGCTAGCCCTATTTTTTCAGACCAAGTCGTAAGAAAAATAAATACCCTTTTTAATATCTGACAATACACCACTGACGGCTGAAGAGCTTGGTTACTGGTACTCATTACAATGTTTCTTAACCTCTGCAATCTTTATACTGACATGAATTCTCTGTAACATAGAAAATCAGGTTGTGAAAGGTTAATACCACTAAGCATTTCACATTTCTTAATCACAACTTGTCAGTTAGAGGTTAGACACTAATCTCTTCTCTTTTTTTCAGGATTTTGAACTTATGAGCAAAAATTGCGGGCAAGTTATAATGGAAATAATGGGAGTTTTAGCCTAGAAGTTTCAAGGTAGCTGTAAAATGAGCTTGGATATTACTATGACATTAAAAATTGTTTTTAAAATTCAGGTGACAAAATAAATAGACATCGCAATGCAGAATTCACTTGGAAGAGCACTCATTGACAAAATCTGAAAATAAGTGATGAGACCCTGAAGTAAGGCTATAAAAGTATGAAAAATGAAAAAAGATTAATATTCAGGGCAGAATACTGATTGGAAAGCCTCCATGAAAGATAACAGGACTATTTTTAAAGCTGCATTTTACTTCTAGAGACACGGGGAGAGGATTTAAAGAGACTTTCATGCTGATTACTTTAGATAAAAATACAGCCTGTTCAAAGTTAGCCAAACATGCCGGGTAGCCAAGTTGATGCAATGTGTTCCAGTATACTCTGTGTCTATGGATATTCTGGAATTTAATGTAGGTACAGCTGGGAAATCTCAGAGATACCCCTTTCCAGAATTCAGCTATTGGGTTATAAAAATATTTTCACATTTCCTGCAGATGGCTGGATTCTTTTCTTCACTCATAATTTTAATTCAGAATTCATTACGGACAGCTGCTGGCTCTGATAGAACCTAATTGCTCTTTTACTAGACTCAGCTGCAAGCAGTCAGATTTCCTTTTCCTTTGTAGAGTATATTATATATAAACATGGGTGGGGAGAAAAATAACCAATTAACTAAATACATATGGATAAAATGACTCACTAAGAGTGCTGATCAAATAATGTATCAAACTACAGCTTAGGTCAAAGGAAATTACAGGCCTTGTAGGACATGATAATATATATATGGAAATAATTATCAGCAGCAACATATTTGTAATTTGAGATAACACATAGAAAAGGCATTGCCTTTGTTAAAAAAATCTTACAGACAATTATTACATTTTAATGAGGGGCAGGTTATTTCACCAAGCAAAAAGTCATCAGTCATCAGCAGACCTGCTCAATTGAAACCGTTTGTTGGCCAAACCAAAGTTAAGCCTCAGTATGTCCACTGGGCAACTTAGAAGGAAATGTGGCATAATCAGGTAACTATTTTTACTGCCTCACCTCTTTCTTTTTAAAAAAAAAAAAAAAAAAATCTCCAGGGAATAGTTACTGTTACTCAGGCTACCAAAAAAGGGTACAGCACAAAATGAAGAAACAGAGACAGCCAGCAAAAATGTCAAGGGATGCGAGGACTTTCACTTCTCTACACATGACCAACACTGGAATGGGTTAGAATATTTTGCTATTCCAGTTTTCTATGATGGATGAACTCAAGGAAAATTTGTAGAC
Organism: Oreocharis arfaki; assembly: GCA_013398015.1. NCBI lineage: Eukaryota > Metazoa > Chordata > Aves > Passeriformes > Paramythiidae > Oreocharis > Oreocharis arfaki. The sequence goes on from VZRR01011619.1 coordinate 60,369, forward strand.
ATGTAAAACAAGAAACAGCATCAAATAACACATTTTTTAATCTTTTTGTCCAAAGACATTTAGTGAAATGAAGGACACTTCATTTATTGACATATTTAAATTAAAAGTAAATAAATATCTTCTAACATCATGTGTGAATCAACTTAAACAAGAAAAAAGGTCAAAGATAGTTAATACTGCCTGTTTTTTTTTTCTTTAAAATGTGTGAACCATCATGAATATAAGCAAAAAAGTATACACCGGTTTCTCTGTGTAGCTAAAGGAATAAAGGGGAAAAAAATCAAAATCCTCATGAATCAACTAGTCACTAACTGCTTGCTGCTGGAGAGGAAACTTTACCGAAATATTGTTGACATTGGAGTTGTGTTCTTTCCCCTGAAATTTCTGCCATTTGCCATTGTCAGAAAGAGGATACTGGCCTAGACAGAACACTGATTCTATCTAGTAATAGCATTCCCTATGGTTCTTTACAGATTTCTGACTGCTACCAGAAACAAATCTTACCCTATGCAGTCACAGCAGCTTTTCAGGATTTCAAAAGATAATCCAGCCCCGAGTCACACCAGTGGGGGGTATAATCCCCTGAACCACAGCCTAAGTGCCAACCAAATATGGCTTTATACACACATGACCGATTTAATCAAAGAGGCCTCAAGTAGGTGTTTTTCATTATTTGAACCTGCATGATGAAATATTGCTATTAATTGTTATTTATATGGTTTTGAATTTTAATAATGGTTCCAGTGATATTTTCTGAGTTTTAATGCTTATAAACAATGGAAGCATATACTGAACATACAGCAGCTTCATTCAAGTTTTAGAAAGGGCTTGTTTGCTGTGCAGAACTGGTTTCTAACTTGAAAGTGGATCAGCATCAGTTTGCTTGTGTCTGACACCTCAGGGAGGATTTCTAGGTAACACAGCATAGTATTTTCCTACTCTAACAAAAAAACCTATCAAGGCCAATTTTAAAGGATCCTCCACACTGTCACGTTAACTATGTAGTTAATGTCATGCTCTTGTCATGTTCATACTTCCAGGTTGTCATATGCAAGTACCTAAATTTAAGGAAAAAATTAGAGATCCAAACTAGTAAGACCCAGACTGCTTTTAAGTTGAAGAAGGATTGAGCGGGAGAATGGCATCTTTGCTATCAAGAGGATTCTAACTAGTGACACTCAAGTTTGAAACAGAGGAAAGAAAATACAGCATTACCCATCCATCACTGACTCTATCAGCATACAGATGGGGATGCTGCTTTTTGTCCATATAATTGCATGAACTTATCCCAGTAATTGGGTGAGAGCTCTTGCATGTTCAGCATAAAATACCAGGGTCTTCAACTGTAAGGTTTCCAGAATCTACATTTTCACAACCTTGAAAGCTTTTATGGTGAGAATATGAAAGCAAATCAAAACTCCTGTCTATCTGTGACATCTGTGACATCTGTGACATCTCCTGTCCATGTCAGTAATACCATACACTACAAAATTACCAAGGAGTGTCTTTCCATACCAATTTTTTCCATCTAGCTTTATCAACTTTTCTTCTAGACTCTTATTCCCGTAGATTCTGCAAATTCCATCAATTGATTGAAGACAGAGAAACCATCCAAAGATTTCTAAATCAAATGAATCCCATCCCACTTCCTTAAACAGAGATCAAGAATCCAAGGCATAAACGCTGCAAGCCTCAGTGTCATATCCTCTATAATATACATGTTGCAATGAAAAAACTTCTAAGAATAAAGGTACGTGTAGAAATGAAATTACTCCCAGTCAGTTACTCTGATTGCATGGTCTGAGTAGCTGAGACTATTAATACAAATGAAATACAAGGAAAAACACGGACATTAACTCATTGCTAGTTTTATATCAAGAGGAACTAAATATCCTAAGCAGGATCACCAACTACATGTTTTTTCAATAGGAGATTCTAATAACAATCTTATCCCTCTCTGCTTTTTATTAGTGAACAACGACTATGAGAAGAAAAATATTCATGAGATATACAGTAATCCACAGCTAACAGCTGAAGAGTAAATAGTGTTACAGTGTTTTTGTATAGACATGATACCCAGCACAGTTTAATATACAGTAGCAACTTCTGGACAAAGACATGTGGGTAAAGCAGAGAAAAATCAGAATATTCATGATATTAAAATACTTATCATACTAAAATGCTTTTACTGTCTTTTCCTCTCTAGAGCTTTCAGCTGTCCAATGAAGCTAGGAAGGGTCCTGGATTGAAGGGTCCCAGGAAGGGATGAGGAAGATTCTAGTATTTTTCAATCTTATTTGTGATATTTCTGAATATGTACCGGGGAGCTTTTTTTCCCCCACCGTGAAAAAGGATAGGCAGTCATCTGCAACCTACTCACTGCAAGGATTAAAAAATGAGCACTTGTAAGGCCTATGGCAAGAGAAGTAGTTCAAACGATACAGAAGTGAAATAAAACAATCCACTGGAAAATTATTGCCTTTGATAAGTGTATTTTTTTCTTAAATGTTCTATTTTTTATTCACAAACACTGAACAAAAATAGGTAAGTATTCTACTTTAGGAATTAGAATATCATACGGTATTCTGTTATTTTTTGAAAATCATCTTGTTTTTCACTCTGCTAACTGGTTATGTTAGTGTAGTCAGACACAGATTTACTTAAAACAGTCACATTCCTCCAAACAAATAAGTTTTTATGTTTGCAATAGCAGCATTAACAGTACCTGCCAAAGCTTGACAAAGTATCTTAAGAGATATGCCCTTTGGTGCTGGCATTAAAAGAAAGATTCAAACATATGGGATTGCACTAACATGTTAAGCTTTTAGGTAGTGTTACTGAACCAACGACCAAAGTTTCTGTGATGTTTTGAAAACATAGCGGCATAAAATGCCAAACACCCTCCAGTGCTGGTTTATTGTGATCTGATTAGCACCTGTTTGCCTGCACTAATCCAACTTCAAACAAAAACGTGTGTTTTCCCTGCTATCATTAGACCACACACTAGAGTCTCACCAATGCAGAATCCTAGGGTTTAAGCCTGCATTTCTTCATTAAAGAAACAAGTTCTTCTAGATCAGCTCTGCAAATTAGGGCAAGCCATACAGAGACACCAGTGGTACAGTGGTATTACTCAACTTCTGTGCAAAGGGACTGAAAGGGTAGTCTTAAAATACAACTGTAAAAAAAAAAGGACTTATGGGCATCAACTATTTAAACCACCACAGAAAAATATTCAGAAAAATTACTCTAAATAAGCCAACTGAGATTTGAACACATTGTGTAAAGTACCTACAAACAGGATGGGATTGCTAAATTTCATTTGTGGATTTTTCTTTTTTAATCCAGCTTTAATTTATCTGCTTTTCTCTTCCAAATCTCACACTGAGAATAAGAATCATGGAATGCGTTAACTCAACCTTGACTGAGGCTCTATTGAACTATCTTTCCCAGTAGATAAAGACAGAAAACTTTATCTTTTTCCTTGGAAAAAGAGTACAGTGGCATTATGCATTTATGTTACTATAACCACACCTTTTCATGGAGGCAGTCCTTCCAAAATATCTGATTACTTGAATTAAAAAATCTCCATTTAGATTAGGCCTTGATGCTTCCCTTGGTGTTCCAGAATTCTTTTACCAATAATCTGTGCTTTTTTCCCTTAAAAATAACATACCTGTGATTATATTTCAGTTATCTTTTCCACTTAAAAACCTGCCAACTTTGCTGGTTTTGGCTGGGGTAGAATTTATTTTCTTCACAGAGTTCTTGCCTCTGTTTCAGTGTGTGGTGCAGCTCAAGGCATTTGGGGGTGCATGGGAGGTTGGGAGGAGACAGAGGCGACCAAACTGACCAAAAGGGATATTCCAGACCATAAGACCATATGGCATCCTGCTTAGCATACGAAGTGGGGAGAAGAAGAAGGAAGGGGGGGACATTTGGAACGATGGTGTTTGTCTTCCAAAGTCACTGTTATGTCTGACGGGGCCCTGCTCTCCTGGGGATGGTTGAACACCCGCCTGCCTGTGGGGAGCAGCGAATAAATGTCTGAATTCCATCTTGTGTGTGCAGCTTTTGCTTTCCCTATTAAACTGCTTTTATCTCCACCTATGAGTTTTCCAGCTTTTACCCTTCTGATTCCCTCCCCAGTCCTGCTGGTATGGGAGTGAGTAAGCAGTTGTGTGGGTCTTGGCTGCTGGCTGAGGTTAAACCACAGCAAAAAGTAAGAGCTTTGACTGGTAGAATGAAATTCTATTGAATTTCTGTTATGAAATTCTCAACATGTTTTCGACTTCTATATTAGATTCATATTCAATACGGTACAGGCAATCAAACTGTTATCAAAAGTAGATGTCTAAATGACATGTAAAGGTGCCTGTTGCATATACATTAGTAATAAATAATTACCAATGTTTTTGGAAATTCTGATCATTTAATTCTGTATTTCTTTGCTATCAACACACACAAAAATATCAAAAATATTTCCATTTGCATATCTTTGACATACATTTATCAGAACTTGTCTTATCAAGTTTAGTCATGTAGAATGGTAATATGTACATTCTCAATTAATTTCACTAGTTAGAACTATTCCTTCTTTTTCTGGTCACTGTTATGTGAATAGAGGGCAATCAAGAATGGAGCGGGCTCTTCAGCAGTCAGGTGTTTTCAGCCCAGACGTCTTCCCACTAAGCACACTGTAAATTATTAAAGAAATTCTTCATACATGCAAAAACCATTTCCTAGGAACAGGATATTAAACTAACTTACTGACAAATGAGGCTTTGATACAAACTGGTCTGGGGCCACCTGTGAGCTGGGTCTCCAGCTACCTTGATTCTCTATTGGACATTTAGCTGTATCCCAAAACCAGGGAGCAAACTAGAAAAACCTTTTAATCCCTTAACGTGAAATGAACTGAAAGACAACTGCTGGTCAGTATTAAGGCAAATGGGTAGAAATGCAGTAATGAAAAGCTTGGGCTAAACCATTCACTCACAAAACCTGCCTAGAAATACAAAATAAATGGGGGTTACTCTGTAAGGATCAAAATACAGACAGCTGGCTCTCGTATTCCTCACCCACGCAGGGTGAGAAATAAATTCTCCCTGTACTTAGTTGTCTGATAGCTTTGTTTTTCAGTTTCCATGGTTTAAAAGTTTGCAGAAAAAGGCTTCCACAGATTCTTCAAGCCTACTCTTGCTTTTTATCAAACACGTTTTGAAAGGCAACTCCCATTCTGTTTATACTTCTATAACATGTGATTATTATAATTTCCTGAGCTCTGATAGTTTGGTAGGTACTGGAGGAAATATAAAAGAAAGTATTAGTGATGTCTCAGATGGCTTAAAATTGCCACTACAAATCTCATGTTCCTTCTAGAAACTAAACTCAAATTACTCCTTCAATGAGATATCATTCAAAAGACTGCCTACCATAGGCAAAGGATATAAGATATGGTTCTGTATTATATTGTTTGGCTCTAGTCAGAAAAGTCCTAAGTACTTTTTAAATCTGCATGATGAAATGGGTGAATTTCATGAAAAGGGATTTAGGTAGGCCTGAACACAAAATGGGAGACAATGAAAGACAAGATACAGAACAAGTACACGAGGAGTATTAAAAAGGCTGCAAAGGCAGACTAGGGGACAGCAAAGGAACAAGCAATAAGTTTTTCAAGAACAGAAGAATATCACAGTGGAAAATAGTGACTAGAAGATGGCAGTAAAAGGAGATGCTTGACAAAAATCAGTAGGAGAATACTACAGTTAGAATGACAATCTTGCTTCAGAAAAAATACTAAGAAAGGTAGGAATATATTTCATTAAATGGTTCAGCAATGTGATATTAACAGTGAAATGAGTTTGAGAAACAATGGAATTGAAGGACACAAATAGAATATATGTAGAGTGGTCCACAGAATAAAGATCAGCCCAGACTTGGAGAGAAGAAATTGATAAAAATGTGAAATGATTTATAATAAGCAAAGGAAAGACTGGAATGGAGAAACTTATGAAGTGAGCAACAGAGAAGAGAAAGAAAAAAAAATGGAAAGCAGGTTCTAATTAAAAACCAGGTAATGTGCAGAGCTTGTACTTTAGTGTTTTAAATTATTTTTTTATGAGCTTCAAATGAAATGTTTGTGCATGTCCAGTACTTGAATTCCAAACCAAATGGGATGAATTTTCATGTTGCTGTATGAAAGACATATCCTTTAGCCTAAAAATACTGTAGTGATGCTCTATAGCTGTCCCTCTTTTCATTTTTTAAACCAGTTAATAACCACAGAATCATAGAATATCCTGACTTGGAAGGGACTCACAAGGATTATCAAAATCTGACTCCTGGCCTTGCACAAGACAGCACCAAGAAAATCATATTGAATTGAAAATGATAAGGCATATATATATGAATATAATGTTGCTACAATACGCCTGAAAAGTGACACTCACATTAACATTACTATTGTGAGAAACACTTCCGGTAACTTCTTGTTAGTCTATCAGTTGGATAGCCAGCACATTACAGTGATGAGTTAATAAGCACATTTATAAACTTTGGACTGTCCAGAACACTTGCTGCTAAATGTACAGCCAGATAAAATTTTTATTTATGGAGACATAAATTTTTAAATTTTTCAGAAACCCGGCTTCATTAATTCCGCTCATAGACAAATTGTTAGGAGCAGAATTTAAAAACCTTGCTAAAATAATAGGATATGTGAAAGTCTGTTTTTCAGAGGTTAGGTTGTATGAAGTGACTGAAATCTTACTATCTCAAGTAACTATACATACGGCAAAAAGCTTATGTGTAGCAGATTATGCTTATTGCAGAGTATTAATAAATAAATTAATAGGAATTTGGCAGAAAAAAGTCCCTCAGGCACCAAATCACACTACCTAACATAAGCACCACTTTCAATGAAATCTGCATGCAAAAATAATGACAAAGAGAAAATAATGTACTTGTACTTCATCACTACCACTGAGTGACAGTAAGCAAGGCACCTTATTTTATCTTTTCCAATGACTAGCCATGAGAACTGATTTAATTTGCCTATTTTTGAATTGAGGTAATTTAGGCTATTATATTAGCTTAAGAGCTTTCCCAGAGTGGGAGGATTAATTTCTTCTATTAAGTTTGGTTTTGATTTAGAGTACAGCATCTTCACCGTTGAGCAACTCTGGAAGTATGTTATACATGGATCAAGCTAATGAAGTTGTATCTGAGGAAATCTAAAATCCTAGACAATAACCAAAATGTTTTAAGACCCTGTAAATCCAAGTAAAAAAGGATTTGGCTCCATTCAAGAAATACTCAGCAAACTTTATGAATGCATTTGTGTTATTATTTATAACTATTCCACATTTTTAATCCTGGTGTTTCAATAAACATTAAATATCTTTGTTCCATGTTCTCTGGTATTTTGTAAACAGTCTGTGCCTTTCAGCATTGAAGTTCTGCTTATTTTGTTTTCCTGTTGACTTTATTTTCCTGTCTTGTTTACAGAAGCCTCTTGCAATCACTTTCAAAGTGTTGAAATTACCAGATTCCATGGCTAGGTTATCAATATGTTAAGAAGTCAGAACAAGACATGGTGGTATGCTGTAATTACTATTCCTCAGGTTTTGGGTGACCAAAGCAATATCGGTTTTCAAATATGCTAAGCATTTTTAACTTCAGTGATCAGTGGGCAGTAGCTCTCGGCCTTATTAATTGAAGGTATTCCAAAATGAAGTTCACATAAAACAGTGATCTTAGGAACTTGCTTTGGAAAGGGCTACATAGCTAGCTATACAATATATGACAACATAGCCCTGGAATGAGGGAACCCATCTTGGGGTTTATTTCTATCTGAATTGGTACATATGTTCTGATAATGTCCTTATCAACACAATTTTAAGGCTTTCTCAAAGATCTGTTCAGCAAACTCCAAAGAAGCCATATCTCTTCCTCTTTGCTTTCCTTAGTCCCAAAACTCTAAGAGCTGCTAACTTTTTTCCTGCAGATTTTATTAATTCATACCTTATAGTGCCTGAAGAGGTTTGCTACTTCGCAAAAAAGCACGGAGCACTCATTTCCCTGGAATTGGGTTCAGCTTGCTCCCCAGGTAAACCCTCTTCATTTTCAGCTCCTCAAAGTCCTAAACTGAGGATTTAACCTTGAATACAGATTTAGGTCTTACCTATTTTCAATGAAACTTTGAATTTATCTCTCTTAATTCTCATGTTTGCTATTTTCTCTCACAATATAAGTAATAATTTCAAAAACTGTTTCATTGCTCAAAACACACTCTCTTCAATACTTTAGCTCTCTTCCTCCATCCTCTTCCTTTTTCATGTCACATTCTGAATGCCACAAATACATCTCTATTTCCCTGTACAAATTCTCCCTGGAGATCTTCTGATGTTCTAAAACTAAATTAATTGTGCATAGACCAAATAAAATAATTCTAGCCTACCCAAGTTGGCAGTGCCATACTCAGGTCCTTGATTTGCAATGCAAACATCTTTTTCTTTGAGAGACTCAGATGTCTATTGGAAAGAAAACCATACTTTCATCTGCAACAAAACAGAAAGCAGTAACCTTGACATAACATGCTCTGAAGAAACCTCTGGGCTTACCTGCAATGCACAACCATAGGTCCAGCATCAGGTGGGTTGCAAGTCTTGACTCGCCGCAGGAAAGCTAAGAATGGTGTTGGGTGTTCTGGGACACCATGGTCAGGCCAGGCAGTGAACTGGAATTGCCTCACTTCCCTTTTCTCACTTGAGCCATTCTATGAAATTTAAAAGTTTCATGACAAAACTGCTACTTGAGGTGATATCAGCACTTTTAAGTGAAACAACTGCAGAAGCACACATTCAAGTGAAAATTATTTAAATAATATTTGGAGCCAGAAAGAAAAAGAACTCAGGCTATGGAGGAAAATCCAAATTACAGATTCAAACAATGTAAGATCTTTAACCGTAATGTACACTTGTGCACCACAAGTGCCAGAGACTTAGTTAGTATCCAGGTTTTTCATGGTGAAAGCTCTGCATTAACTTACAAAACTTCATGTTGTAAGGAAAATGTAGAAGTCTCAACGTTCAGTGCTGTTAGAAGGAAACTAGGGAGAAAAGTGAAAGGAGGGGAAGGGGAGAAAGAGAGTAAGCGAGTAAGGGAAAAAGGCACGCAGGGGAGGGAGGAAGCAAAAGGAAGAAGGAGGACAAGGTGACAGGAGGGACATAGGTGATAGGAAGGAAGCAATGGGAGAGGAGTGAAAAAATCACCAGCCTTTCAATTTAAAAGGACATAGTAAGCATATGTAAGCATAAATACCTTGTAAAGTGCAAATGTACGAACGCAGTATGTTGCCAATTCAACAGTGTCTAGAAGGGTCACTTGGATTAGCCCGTAAGTTTCTGTGCCTCTGCTTGGCCAGTATTGATCACACTTCACCTGCAGTGAAAAACATGTTATCATTTAATACATTTAATACTGAAGTTTATTACATATCCAAGTGTATATCACCATAGGTTTTAAAAGTATTAAGAGATAGAATGGCCAACTTCCAACACAAGAAATTTATTTTATCATTCACAAGACTGCTCTTCTGGTAGTAGTTTATGTCACGTCTTCTTGCATAATTAGTAAGTTCAGTAGGACAGATAATTGAGAAATGCTAATAAGCACAGATACACTGAAGAAAAAAACAATTTAAAGGAGCTTAAAACATGACCTATATCTTCACCTTTCACAGTCCAGAATTTAATAACAGTACTAATCCCTTCGACATAGATGGAACTTTTTTTAATATCTGCCATATTTTACATTAGTCTCCAAACTTATAAACCATTGCTTGAATGTTAAAATTTATTACGTATAGAAATAGCTCAGTAAAAACATGGATTTTCAAAAAAATAATTTCAGTACACTGACAAATGAAATGGCATCATATTAAGTGGACTGTAAGAAAAAAAATTTCTTCTGAGATCAGTGTTCTTCAGAGAAGAAGCATATAATGAAATTGGGTCCACAGGCATTTAAAAAATAAGGTTTGGTGGAGAGTTCATCCATCAAATTTTAAAAAACACAGAACATTTAATTCAGAAGAATCTTCATTTTAAAATGCCATAGTTCAGAATATTAAAAACCGCAATAATTCTGCATAAGATAACACATAAGAGAACCATATTTTTTGGTAACTGCTAAGGGTCAATAATCTGTTTCAGTTAAGAAGTGTATTTACAATGAAAACTGTCAAGAAACTAGGAATGCTGAACCCCTAAACACATTAGAAAATGTGTACAAACAGTATGGGGGGGTCAAGTAATTTAAAACATTTTACTTTCAGTGGCTGATAGGTGAAACTGAAACAGTCGATCTCTATTCTATTTATAACAATACATTCTTACCAACTAGCCCTGCCTACAGTACAGAAAAGAAGTTTAAACTGAGTCCAGTAATAACACATTGCTTTTTTTTAATAAATGTCTTCATCAATCACTCCAAGCCAGACTCATACCAAATTAATTGAGAATACAGTAAATGTAAAAAACATCAAAAGCAGAATATGGCACAATATTTCAAAAAAAAAAAAAAAGGTGAATTGTCATGCTAATCCACTGAGAAAAACTGATCATTTCCCCAAAATGGAAAATTAAGATATGCATCTTTGAAACTCATGTGTTCTCCAGGTTTTTCATTCTACACAGTACTTATTGAAAAAAGACTTGGTATGCTTTCCAACTCTCCAGTCCCAAATAGCTTTTGCTCACAGATCATTTTATTTTGAGGCTCAGAGGTCACAGATCATTAATGGTTCACAAATCACAGTCTGAGAACAAGCAATCTAGATAGAGAGCAAAAAAAAATTCTAGCCACTGAAGCAAGTGATAAGAATTCATTAGTGGCAAAATAAAGGGAAGCAATTTTTTACAGGAAATGATAGTTTAATTTCTAGATAAGGAATTGCAACAAAGTAACTAAAAATGTTTATTGATACTGCACTATTTAAAACGGGATTGATAGTGAAAAAAATTCTCTTATTAAGAGGAATTAATTACTTCCTTGTGACATTTATTGAAAGAATAAGTATTGCAAACAGTTCACAAATATCCATGATTTGTTCGCAAGTTTCCTAGTACTTGCCATCTTGGTCTTCGTAAACCAAACTGAAAAGCATGTTTTCAATTGAGACATTAAAATATCATCACGGTAAATCTAGTTGCACTTTATCATTAATATAGAAACAATGCAACATGTCTATACTGGTTACCTGTATTTTAAATGAACAGGTTGTGGTTTATTGTTTATTTATTCCTGTACAATGACACATTTTTTCATGGAAAATGTTGATACATAATAACAGTAATTTGCAATCTTAGCAACCACAGGTTTAGTATAAACCTCTAACTAAACCTGGATATTTTGAAGGTTTTTTAATTATTAAAAATGAACTTTCAATTAAAACAGGAAAGAAATGTGTAGCTGTGCCTTTTCATGCCTAAATATGTAGTTCTTTTCTCCACCCTGCAGTTCTCACATATAAACTGTACGCTCGCAGAAGCAGTACCAGCTTCCAGAAAGCATTCCTGGAAAACTAACCAGCTTGCAGTTTGCTAACAACAAAATTTGACCAGCCCGAAAAGGACAGAAAATGTTTGTTTTTATTTTATAGAATAATCTAATATTAATAATATACTCAGAAGGCTATAGACAACTCCTCCTTTTCAGTTAGGCTGGGAAAAAATAAATTGCATGCTCCTTTAGGTAGAGATTTTGCTTGGGTTTTTTTTATGTACTAGTTTATCCAACATAAACTACAATTATGGTATAATTTTTCTAAAATACTTTCTGTGAGAGCTACGTGATAACAGAGGACTGCTGCCGGATGCAGACACTAACTGTCCAATAAGAAACTCAGTTTGTAGAGCAGTATATATATTATGTGAAAGTAGAAACTGATGAAAACAAGCATCAATACTTTTAGAAAGAAAACCTGATTTCAGGTTGATGTGGATTTGACCTGGAAGAGCACACGAAGCACAAGTTGACTGAACTGCATCTTTTGTCCCTTTTCCCTATTGATTTTTGTCAGAACAAGAGGTCTTCTTTAGACATGTGTCCTTAGGTGTCTCCTACACTCCTTTGCTCTGTGATCACAAACCTTATATTCCCAATACTCCTAACAATTTAGAGTCCAATTTATCTTTGTGAGAGATCAAACAATGTTTTCTATTGGACTTCACTGGTAGCAGAGGACCAGATAATACAAGTTAATTGGTAAGACACTACATTCCGAGACAGAGTTTTTTTCAAATGTTTTATTCTATGTTAAGATCCCAGTCTTCAGCTCTTGAAGTGGGAGAGGTTACATACTCAATGTTCTTTTAAGAAAAAAATTCTCAACCCCCTTGAGTCATCCAGAATTTAACACTAGATGTCAACAAGTCAATTTTGAAATTTTTTGCCAACTGTGTTCTTGCTTTAGCTTTTTGGTCTGTGTTTAATTTCTCTGTAGTAAGGGCCATTTCTTCCTTGTTTGTGTAAATTGCTTGGAAAAAAAATTAACGTGGCAAAGTATGGTGATGACAATACTAGCCCTCCCCAGAAATACAATTACAGTGTTTTTAAAAGTTTTTTTCTAATATACCTTTGCTGAGCCCTCACCTTATAGACCTCACCTTTCTCTTATCCATGTAGCTCCAAGTTCCAGTGGTTGATCTTTTCCCTGGCAGATTATGTTCACCTGCACCCAGTGAGAGTTTTTCTGTGCCACTAACTGTACATGAGAACAGCTTACACCAGTAATTACCTAACGTTCTCTTGCCTGCCACTAAAGATGGCAAGGTGAATGAAGCAGACACATGAGTGTGAAATAATTCACTGGTGATTTAAAAGAGTGTTCTTTAAAGAGAAATTCAATTGCAAGTACTGACAAGCATGCCTTTTACTACTACTTTCACTATCTCATGATCATAAGTTGCCTAAACTACTATATACAACACCAGAGCACCTCTCAAAAGACTAATAAATACATTAAGAAATATTTTTAAGTACCATAATAGTAGATACAACTAGAATATACAACTAGTGATAGGCACATTCTCTTAACCTGCCTCTCAAACATACACATATTTTCTTTCTCTACATTTCTTCACTCAGACTATACAAATCCTTGCTCTTCATGGAAGTACAAGTATTCAGTGAAAACAAAGCTGTAAGAAAATGCAAATGCTTCCTTTTCCATTAAAAATGAGAAGCTTGAGACATTTTCAGACTTGAAGGGTTTCAGCTACAGAGTCCCTAATATTCGTGGATATTCACACTTCAGCAAGTCACAGACACTAGAGAATGTGCTGCCATGCATCAACAGAGCTGAAGGAAGTGTTTCCATATGAACATATGAATACAAAGATTCCTGACATTCAAGGGTAGAGAAATAATTTTCCAGCATTAAGTTCCATCATTCAGGCTGAAAATCTCCTTCAGGTGATTCTTAACACATGAACCAGCTGTTACAGGCTATCTAAGATTATAAGGACAAAACACAGATCAGGAAAGAGACAGCAAACTAGTATCAGGCAGATACATATAGCACATTATTTGCTGTAAGAACAGTGTATGAATTATGCTGAATCTAGAATACTAAATATCAGTAGTAAATAACGAACTTCTTGCTCTGGTTTTCTTACTAAAATAAGCCTTTTGCAGACAAAATTTTCCATAGTATTTTTAGATGATCTTCCTCCAATAAAGGAAGAGGAATAAAGTGTCTCTCAAATGATGTTGAATGGTAATAATAACTATGTAATAAGAAAGGTAGTGCTAGTTGTTGGTGATGGAACCTGTCTCAAACCCTATCAGGCTAGCCTCAGACGTTTCAGCTAATATTATGTCTCCAAACAGATGTTACTCCGAAACCATTTCCTTTTTTGCAACTATGCCTTGCCACCTCAACATTAGGCTGATTTGACTCTAAAGCTCAAAGACACTGACAATAGTATTTGAGATTATAAAGCAAAGACAGAACAATAAAATCAGAATACAGACACATTTTTTTAGATCTTATTGGAACAAGATTTGCTCTAGTGCCACTCTTTGACTTCAGTCTAAGTCTAAATGAAAGATTAAAATATAAACCCAAAGTCATAAGTAAGTTTTAGGTTTTGGTCTTAAATACAGTAGCCACAAAAAAAGTTACAAACAGAATTTGGAGGCTAATCAACTCATAACAAACTTCAGTCTTCTACTAAGGTTTCAAATCCATTCTCAGTACACCCCTACCTTCTGAAATTTCTGAGATATGATTAGTAGGCTAACAGTTAATACTGAAAGATAATTGATAAATTAAAGAGATTATCCCCAAACTGTTTCAATTCTGTTCCTCATGAAAGAGTGGGGTATAGTTATTAAAACAAAAGGAAACAGATACTGAAAGGAATCTCGGGCACATTTAAAAGTGTTCTCTATCTCGATTTTTATCTCCATCTATACAAGCCAAGTACAGTTCAAAACTGTATTGCTGATATCAATGTGAGATGCCCTTTTTCAGCTCTAACAGCAGGGAAGGCATGGTTTTAATGAATTCATTTTGAAGGATGAGTCTGTCAAACAGTTAAGTTCAGTAAAATTTTCCAAAAAGGTCTTGAAAAGGTTTAAATGAATGGACTGACTGGAAAAGTGAATGTGCTGACTACTTTTTGTTTCATCCTCTTGTACTCAAGGCTGATCACTGTGTGCAGCCCGAATAATCCTTTCACTGAATAAGATATTACAGTATGAAGAACATATTGAACAATTCAGCCTGCTATTCAAGTGCTTTAATGAAGATCTACTGTTTTCCATAAAAGAGAGCTATCTCTTTAAGCTGATATGAGTACTATGTAAAATATCAGTGAAACAAAAGGATCAAAAGAAAGTAACAACAGATAAAAAAAAATCTATTATTCTTGTTTTTGGTTCACTTGAAACAGAACTAATAAAAGAAAAGGTACACTGGAAAGCATTTTGCAGATCTAAAGGTCTCAGTCTGGATTTCGATTTTTGAATGGAACTTCAAGTCATGGCAAGCTTTCTATGGCTACTTTAATACAAAGATAAAATTCTTAATCTCACAAATATATTTCATACAGTTCCTGTTATATTAACCAGAAAATCCCCCTAGCAAAAGCATTGATTACCAACCTCAGTACCCAGCTGTATCCATTAACTTTCTTAGAACATAGGACAAGCTCTGTACATAATGCAAAATATAAATCATAATATTCTCTTTCAGAGACACCTGTTGGAAGAACTTAGATTTTCCTAATTTATTGCTTGTCAGAAAGGAGAACTGGTCTTGAGTTTCTCACCATAATCTGCTAAATAAGGGAAAATAGAACTACTTTTTGATAAACAATACTGAAATCACTCACTGATGTTTTCAAGCCTCAAACTGTTTGACAGGATACTGTGCGCTGAAGTAATACATCGCAATGCTAAACCAAACATGAACTAATCATGTGTCTAGAGAAGGGCTGCAAAGATGGTGAAGGGTCTCAGACAGAAGTCCTATGAAGAGCGGCTGAGGACACAATGGTTGTTCAGTCTGGAGAAAAGAAGGTTCAGAGGGTAACTTACTGTGCTCTAGAACTACCTGAAAGGAGGCTGTGGTGGGGTAGGGGTCGATCTCTTTTTCCAAGGAGCCAGCAACAGGACAAGAGGAAATGACCTCAAGTTGCACCAGGGCAGGTTTAAGTTGTATATCAGAAAAAATCCTTCACTGAAAGAGTGGTTAAGCATTGTAACCTTCCCAGGGAAAAGTTAAGCATTGTAAGGCTTCCCAGGGAAATGGTGTGGTCACCATCCCTGGAAGTGTTCAAAAAATGAGTGGACATGGCACTTTGTGATATGGTTTAGTGGGCATGGTGGTATTTGGCAAAAGGTTAGACTTGATGCCCTTGAAGGTCTTTTCCAACCTTAATGATTCTAAGATTCTACAGTCACTGAATTTTGAAAATAAATGAGCAGAATTTTTAATCTTCTAACTCAAAATGCCAATAGGCATTTTCTACACGTGGCATAGTTCCTCTGTCTGCATTAAGAGAAGAATTATTGGAGGTAGTAATGTATGTCTTACTTCAAGCACAAAGCGAAGGAACTAAGAAAATAAAGTCGAATTACAGAGTTAGAATATGGTTTTGACTAAACCACTTGCTATACAGCTGCCTCACGGAAATGGCATTTTTTTAGAAAACCATCAGTTTCCTCTAACAGCTAAAAGAAAACACACAGAATGATAACACAAAAAATTAGATGGTTGCCTTGAAAAATACTTTTGGCAATACCAGGTATTGCCAGCTTGAAACCATTCCAGGTAAGATTCTGGTGCAAACAGTTCTTGAAATTTTACAATGGAAGAGACTGCACAAAATATCCTACAAAACTTCCTCCATTTATGACATTAAATTTTGGAAGTTCTTTAGTAGTTCAGTATAAATCATCTTTGTTGCAAAGTTTATTTCTTCCTCTTCAAAGCCCCACAGGCAAGGAAAATGACTGATTACTAAGAAATTTTTTAACAGCCTTTCACATGCTGGAAGACTACTATGATTTTTTTCACCCTCTTATTTAGAAGACAAATCAAAGTATTTCTAACTATTTCTCCACCATCTGATCATTACTGTTCTCTTCTAGATTCTCTACAATTTACCAACATCTTTTCTCATGGGGCATTAATTCTGTATGTTCTCAAACGTATATAAGCTGAAATAACCAGACTTCCAGCCTGTGTAGTGTGTAAAAGCAATTCCTTCACACAAAATTAACCCTACTTACAGTGTGGCATTTCCACAACTATTTTACTGGATGATATTAATAGTCTGAGCTTTAGCTGAGGCACCCTTGGCACGGCACTTCCACTCGAAATGTGCCTAGAAAAGGAACTCTTAAGCTTTATTGGATTAGATTCTTACATACATTAAGCACCTATGACTGACTGCATTTCAGTGAGAGCTGACCGTGTTCCTGCCCTTGCGCCTCTGAGAATCCTTCCATAATAAACAGTCATGGTTAAGTTTTACAATTCTGACATTACAACTGGTGACTCCACCTCGTACAACGGTGTAGGAATTCTTGGACTGTGGCCATGGCATTCTGTTACAGTGAAAAAAAATAACAGTACAAACCTACACATTTTTATTTTTATTTTTGTAAATCTGGTGAACACATGGTGTACTTGATTTTGTGTTTTTCTTTTTCCCCCCAGTTCTCTCATTCATTCTTCATCTAACTCATATCCTACCATGCAGCGATCACTAAAGAAGTGAAGTAAAATTCTGATAGTACATTATTGATACAGAAGGTATTGATTTGCCATTAAAACTAAGGAATGAACAATGACAAAACTGCACATTTAATTCCTCTTTAGTAAAACAATACAATTCAGTATGAAAAAACACCATCTGCAACATGTCCTATCTACTAATATCTGCTGACTGATATGTTAACTTACCACTTACAAGATAAAGATGTATAATTTTTTCAGTTGCTACAAAGCATAGCTAAAATTTCTTTTTATATTTTCCTATGTTTAAATACATTTCACAACTTTAAGAACACCAGCACGTTTTTACACACCTGTGCTGCCCAATAAGAAATATCAGTGAAAGTTTTCTGCAAAAATAAACTACATTTTGCCAAAATACAGTAGAATACAGGTGCACTTGGGACCATATTTATAATACTGTTAAATGAATTTTTAAGTGCACCTACTGCTGACTTCTCTACTCCTTTAGTGAAGATGTCTTACTGCTTATTTTTGATGCAGTATTTTGGCAGGCAATGCCTCCAGTATTACCCAAACATATTTAGAAGGAAAGATCTGACATTTGTTGCAGAAGCTCTGCACAAAAAATTGAGAACTAACTTCATCATAATCACATAAAAGTCTGCTGCATTCCTTTCATATAAACAAGAAAACTGCGTTCTTAGTTTTATGTGCTTACTACTTACTGTGGTGCATGTACTCTTGCTTTTTCTTAGTTATGAAGTCAGATACATTAGATATCAGTGCCTAGTCTGTCATCAACAAATGAAGATTAATGAAAAATCTTAGCAACATGCACATTTTGAGTGAAAAAGGTAGTATTCTTCCCAGATCTCCTTTATTTTTTCCTTACCTACAGCAAGACTTAGAAATCTTTGGTTGCCAAAGCTTGTTCCAAAGCTTTTTTTACTGAAGAGTCCAAATGTACAATTTGGACTCTTCACTGTGTTTTCAATTTGCTGTGGGGTTTGTACTAGTTGAATTGGAATAAACCTTCCCTGATTTAATTTATTATATGCTCCTTCAAAAACCCCAACCAAACTCACCAAGCTAAACAAACCCCAAACAATTATTTTACTCCAACTTCAAGACAAGCATCTTCACCTACTTCGTATTCCTACTGTCACCCATTTTCCATTTTTCTTACACATGGAATAGTCTCTATATCTATAAAAAATTAGCTGAAATAATCAGACAGGAGTGTTCTGATACTTGACACTTGGAACAACAGGAATTCCTGTTTAGCATTTCAGCAGTAACAGGAAAAGTTCATTTACCTTTTCTTGTGAGAGTGCCATCTCTCCTGACTCTCTCAGGCATCAGCGACAAGTTGAGAGAAGATAAGTTCAGGGACTTTCAACTATCATTTGGTGTTCTTATGGAACAAATAGAGGACCCGTGCAAATAGTCCCATATGTATCAATAACAGGGAACAAAATCTGGGATGGAATACATGACTTTTCTACTGGGCTTCTTTCAGTGTCTCCCTTCCCAATGAAGACTCAGGAATCAAGATGATTTAACCTTGACAAACCAAAATGATTATTCTATGCTTATGGTTTTTTAGAAATTTTTTGCTTATAATATTGATGATGGTATCTACTTCATGACAGTCAAACAGGTGTTTGTACCAGGCTAACAGAATGCCACAAATGTAGTTTCCTCATGTATTCACTTAATCACTAGCAAATTTTAATGAAGCTGATAGTATCACTATGAAAACTAAAGCCTTCCTCATCAGTAAAGACGTTCAGAATCTGGTTCATATTTGAATACCTGATATTGAAATTATACAGTCATTTGCCTGCTAATATTTGAATACTTGGTAGTGTCATTATACTGTCATTTAGCTTTGACCTGACTGAGGTTTTTTGTCAACAGATTTTAAACCTAGGCACTGGGGTCCCAATATAGAAAATATTGTAATGAGGTTAAGGAAAGAAGCAAGTATTTTCTATCAGTTCAAAGACAACATAGCAAATGTATTCAAAATACAGAATTAGAAAGTGAAGAAGGAAAGGATTGAATTATCTTGCAAGTGGACAATCTACAACAGGATCCTACCTTGAAAAAGGAGGCACGACTAAATGTTACCTGTTGGAGGCAATGTTATCTTTTGCTATAAAGAGAGATTTTTCATCTGATCATTCATAAAATTCACTACAGCACATGAGTACTCAGAATACTCAATTAGTTGAGAGGAACCAAAAAAACCCCAAAAAACGACAACAAAAAAAATCTAGTCTGCACTGCTTGGGGTAGAAGACAAGACAGAGAAGTGGGAAAGAGAGGCATCACACATTAAAGCTTTACATATTTTACATATGTCCTTAGTATAACACACAACTACTTTAATCTCTAATTTACAACCTTCAATACTGTTCTTTTACTTCACTAAGATTAAACTCATATCTGTGACAAAAATGCTACTAACCCTGTTCCATGCACTGCCAGTGTGTATAATCCTTTTTGATACAAATTATTTTCATGGCAGCTGAATGATGAGACTGACTTTCTGCAGTCTGGCTTAGGTCAAGGGAAATTCAGGTGATGACATTTAATAGGAAATCGACTAAGTGTGAAAGGTTATAAGTGAAAAGATCTTCTTTTTTTCCTGCAGCTTCCTTATAGGTAAACAAATGAATAATGAATTCACTGTAACATCTTCATTTGATCTACTCAGCTGTAAAATAGGAGCATTCTCAAATCTAAAGTCACTCAGACATCTAACACATGCTAATGAAGCAAATTTGTTTCTGCAGATGCAATTAAAATCCTCATCTTTATCTGTGCAGTCCAGGTTAAAAAGGCTGATACCAGGCTGCAGGACTGCATAATGAAAAAAAGCTAGCTAAACAGAAATGACGATATGGAGATGGAAAGCAGAAAGTCCCAGGGAGAAACAATCTTGCCTTGCAGCGGGAATAACGATCAGGCTGCCAAGACACAAAAGCAATCAAAACAGAATCAAAGGAAAAAGAGAAACAAAATTAGCAAAGCTCTCCATCCCTAATGATATGTAACAGGGCTTATATTTCATGTTTGAAATCTCACTTGTTTTTCTGCTATAAGAATATACTATATAAAAATGACAGCACAAGAAAAAATAGCAATGAAATGTCATCACCGGACATTTTTTTCCTACACAGGGATTCCCACTGCTGTCTCACCACCAATACCATTAATTACATTATGTGCAGCTACTGTATTAGAAGAAGTAACTGGTATGCCATATCCACAGAGCCGCAGACTCTGAGATTGAGAGCTGAGTTATGTTCGGTAGCTGTATGTAATGCTCTGCATTGAGTGCACCAAATTCAACCTATGAACACAGAAGGCACTAAATTATTCACAAAAAAATACACAAACATAAGCATTGAATGCACGAGCAATCCATTGACTAGAATGTCTAGTTTCTCATTCCACTTAGGGAACGAATTGCTTCTGAATGCTAATCACTTCTGGAGGTGATTACTATTCTGATCAGTGCTTTTTCAGGATGCAGCCAACAAAGGCTAGAGTTAGCTTAAAACTCTGCTAGGCAATTATCGGAGAGAACGAGAAGAATTTCATTTAGTTGCATCAAAACATCTTTCTAGACAGTGGCTGCCTGTGGCCTGCAGTATTAAGACAAACTCTCAAGTACTTAAGCATACATTTTGCAATGGGCTGCTTATTAGGATCAGATTTTTTCTTTGGTCTGGTGTCATTTAACAGCAACTTTAAAGAATTAATTAGTGAAGAAATGGGCAAAATTAAATTTTCTCAATTCCAAACAGGCAGTGCCTAGACTAGACAAGGCCTGTAGACCCAAATAAAATTAAAAATTCTGCTAAAATTACCCTCTGCTATGTACTAATTGCCATAAGGTATGTAAAGGCAGTGGTGTTAATGTGGGTTGAAGTTACATGTGGGAAGTGATTCTATAATTAGAATGCTATACACTGCTTGAACTGCAAAAAGCCTGCTCTACTTTTAGAAATTATGGAAAGGGTAAAAGAATAAATATATATATATGTGTGTTTTGGTAAGCCTTCAGAAAGGAATGACTGCTGCCAAGAGGTTCAAGTTACGTAATCATTGCAATTATAGGTATCCAAGCATATGAAAAAGACATCAATGCCAACACAGTACATCATTAGG
Source organism: Oreocharis arfaki (assembly GCA_013398015.1). Lineage (NCBI taxonomy): Eukaryota > Metazoa > Chordata > Aves > Passeriformes > Paramythiidae > Oreocharis > Oreocharis arfaki. Next base: position 81,808 of record VZRR01011619.1, read on the forward strand.
CTTTATGGTGCACTCCACCCTGTTCCAAGCTTACACATGCTAAAATATTTTCATTTGAAATGGAGCTCATCCATGAACTACTGAAATACCAACTATTATCTAGTTACCGCTGAAAGACACTTTTACTGATTTAAAACCTTTCTGGATGATAAATCTTCTATCCTCCTCCCTAATCTCTTTCTATATTACTGAACTGTTCTTGATCCTCTGTATTTATGGCACTTTTTGACTCATTGCACCGAGCCTTCAATAGCTTAACTTTTCCCACCTTCCACCTGAAGGCCTGCAGCCTGCTTCCCACCTGCAGCTTCCTACCCCTTCACACAAGCTTCTAGGACAGCGTACCTCAGAATGCTTGTGGCAGTGTTTTTCCTGGGACACTCCTGTTTGTTATTCATCTCCTGGATTTGAAAACCCTCCTACCGTTGTTATGGCAGGGTCCCAAGGGAAGTGATTACCACTGATATTAGAATCACCCTTTCTTTCTCCCCCTTTCTGATTTCTATGTTTTGTTGAAGTTTCTGGCTAAAAATATAGGACTCATAAATGTGTTTGCAGAAGAAAGCTCAGCAATGAACCAGCTGTGTAGCACTCTCCCCAGCCAACGTGTGCTCCCAGAAACAGTAACAGCATCATGAGCACCAACAACCCATGAGGACTGCAAATACATCTTGACACAAAATACAGTTACGGTGGAAGAAGTTGGATGGAGGAACACCACTGCGGGCTAAATACTCGTTTTTCTTCCTGACTGGCAGCTGAGGATGAGTTTTCCCATTTCTTTTTCTCACCATCTTTCTCTTCTTCTTCTCCTTATTTTTTTTTCCCTTTTACTCCCTCCTCTCCAATAACAACCATTCTTAGAACTGATAAATGCCATGAAATATGGATCCAGCAGTAAATATTCATGCAACACTCCATGGTCTGTTACTACTCTTTCTATCACTTTCTCTATCTTACAACAAGAACAAACTACTATTTTTTATTTCCCTTTACATATAGCACATATTTTATTATAACTCTTCTAATAATAGAATCTATGATTCTATTATTTGAATAGCATCCTTATGCTATTATCAGAACAATATCCATATGTTTTAGCGCTTTACTTTCCTAATTTTACTCTGGTCTGCAAAACTGAATTTGAAACACCACAGACAAACATTGTATTCTGTTATTGTGCATGTTTTTGTAGTTTTCCTAGCTACCAGTTTGTGCTCAAAAAAAAAATTTCTTGAGCAAATCTAAATCCTTGCTGATGTTAAATAGTGCTGAATCTATATCATTTAAAATTCAGAATTGAATGCTGTTGACATACATTCACTTCCTCATAACAGGATGGTACAATCATATTCCTATTACTTCAGAGGAAATGACTCTTTTGGCCATCTCCTCAGATTTCCAACCTGATTAAAACAGTAAACAACCCACCAAAATCACTGTGATCAAAAAATTAAAATTTTTCCAGAGTATGAAAAAACCCTAAATGAGTGGCATGACTTGGTCGTTTCATAGTGAAAGCAAGATTTCCTATACATAACTGATTTTCATAGCACATACACTTTTAACTCGTGGTAACCTAAAAAAAAAATCATTTTTTACACATACAAAGAAGGCAGGCAAACATACATGAAGGAAACAAAAAACTTACATTAGTAGTAACTCAGGTACAATATTAATAACCTTGCTTAAGCTTTCCTTACCCTGGACCTCTCCTCTAGTTTTGTCATCATGACGACAGTTGCACCTCGTTGTTCCCACATCATTCTCCAGAAGTCACCAAAGGTTTCTGGCAATGCCCCCTGCGTTGCTATGTAAGCATTCTGCTTCCTGTATCCATCTATGTAGTTGGCATTGATATAGTCGCTGCCCGGTATGCCTGCAAAGAGAGGAGAATGAAAACACAGGGCAGAATTTCTGCGCTGTCCTATTGTACAAGGGCTGAAAAATCCTGGGACACAGCTGATTCGGTGAATCTTGGCTTGCTGCATGCCAGGTAGCGCGTGGGCACTTACAAGTGAGTGTATGACATCTGTGGAGTCAAGAGCCATGGCGGTCTCTCTGGGAACAAATATTCTTTTGACACAAGAGACTTTGTTTGATAAGAAGTATAAAAAAAGCTGGAAAATCTGTATCAGGTGGAGAGACCTGGGGGTCAACACAGCAGCATTTAAAAGCTGGTCTGATGCTGCCTGCAGACACCCAACAGTATGGCAGTCTCTGCCTGGGACAGACAGGGAAGATTCTCAATCAGATACTCTGGGTAGGCTCCTTAAACATTCTTGTTGAGGTCATTGCATTTCCTTTAAATACAGAAGGAAAAAAAAATATTGTCAAGACTATTAATATCACTGCTATACTCATTTTTCCCATTAAATGGGAAGATAATTATTGTAACAAAACACATTATGTAAGTCATATTTAAGAAACAGTGATATTTGCTTTATGGTGTATGCATGAAACAGAGACCTCTGCAAGACTGAATAAGAATTAAAAGCATGAAAAGAAGGCGGGATCCAAGACCTGTGGGCACATGAGACCTACACTGTTACTTGCTCGAGGCTTGCGTATTTTGGACAAGACTTACATAGGGACTTTGGCTGTGTCTACCAGATATATGTCCATTCTTCGAGCCCTACAGGGGGCAGGCCAGTTCCAAACCACAATCTATTTAACTCAGGGTATGCAAGAGGATGCCTGTACTGAGAGTTGGAACATGCTGCCTACCAAGGTCAAGGAGGTGTATTGGCTGGAGCAAGGGTCACATTTCTAGCCTGCACTAATAAGGCAGCCATGCTAATGGAAATGGTAAAAATGGACTTCAGATTCTTAGACCACTGCTGAATTCAGCAGTGCAGTGCCCAGCTTTCAACTCAGACTATGTGCATGTTGAAAGATAAAGCATGGAGGGATCAGTTTTTATGTCCCTGCTGTTTTTTTAACTGATGACTAGAGAAAGATAAGATACTCATGTGAGATCTCAGTGCTGGCTGAATGGCAAAGCAGCCATTCAATTAATCAACTGAATATAGATCTCTGCATCTTATTAAGGTCTGTTAAAGTAATTCACAGAAGTTACTTCTTTGAGCAGAAATAAATGATTTATATTTACGCAGCCAATCTGCTGTGCACAAGTCTAAAACCCAAAAAATGGTGCAGGTTCCACAAACTCTTCCAAAAAGAGAGTCAAGGTGGTGATACCAGCTCCAGATTTAATCTAAAGCTATGACTGTTTTCACTCCACAATGCAACAAAATTGTGTTTCTTTGGCTATGAAACAGAATAAATTGTACATAAGTATTTCCCAAGCTTTCTGTCAGAAACCAAATCTTCAAATCCATTCTGATGCATAATCTCCTGCTGGTGATGCCAAACCAGGAATTATGGGAGCTGCACACTCCGGTCTTTTCTGACTGTAAGTGGCACACATCTGAAAATGCCTTCCAAAATAATTTGGATTTGAATGGGAATTAGGGGTATCTCTTTAAAAGTGACTGTTCATTTTTAGCTACAATTTTGATAGTTTCAACACTCATTCTGCATAACCTTAATGTTTCATTCCACTACTTAGCAGTGAATGAACACACAGACTAAATGTCACAGTAAGTAAGATCCAATATAACCTGTAAATTATTCAGATTATGGGTTACTGCAGCTGTAGTCTAGCAAAAAATTTTGCCTTCATGCCTGATGAAGTTCCAGATATGTTCTTGTTATATATGTTTAGATCATATTCAAAGTAAAATTTTAATTTGATTTACTTTTTGTACACAATTAGAAAAAAAAAGGTGACAAAATATTTCAGAGCTAGAAGGGCCTTGTAACTTCAGGGTTACAAGAGAGGTAGAAAATGGCACTCTTCAGGCAAGATGCATGAATGGACAGAAGAAGACTGACTGACTGATTTGACCTGATTGAAAGCCTCTTCCAGGAGAAAAATAGAATGAAATAAAAAACTTGTTAACCTGCATAGTCTATAGCTGAAAAACATGATTTCCCTCCATGAAAGGTAGAAACTGGAGTTCAAAAGCATCATTCTTGTATACCTGAATCAGTTTTACATGACACTTCTTATTGTGGCTATTGGAATTAATAATATAGAAAATACAACTGCTAGGCACAATGCTGTATTTTCTTCCTCTATCAAGATAATAAAACCTTTTTTTCACAAAACAGATGAGAAAGAAGAATGAAGCCAACAGGAGAAATCTACACCAACTGGGTATTATTACCAAAGGAACTGAGAAAGCTGGTAAGAAATGTTTTCTGCATAAATTAGAATTATATTATGATGCCTGGTATCATACTTTGAAGCACATGTTATAAATAAAAGCCTGAAGAAAAAATGAAAAACAACACTTTGTTAAGTGGTTAAATGATCTTCTGGGAAAGCTGTCCTCTGGAATTGATACTGCACAAACTCAGTACGAAAATGAAGCATGAGAACTATTGCAAGCTGTTCGCTAAAGAATGATCTTTTCAAATTTTAGCAACCAATCCTAGCACCTGATTAAAAAAAAATCAGAATACCTAAAATTGTAAATACTTTTTATTTACTAATTTATATTAAATTTATTGATACATTTATCGATATTAATATTGATATTAAAATACATAACTTCTAAATTAAATAAATTCTCATTCTTCAAATTAGAATGAAGAAAACTTCCAGATTATACCTTCCTTGATCTAAGACTCAAGTAAGAAAGAATAAAGATTAACAATTACTGATAATTGCAAAGAAGATTTCTTTAAATCTTGGTTGAAGTGGAAATTTTCACTCTGTTTCTCCACTTGATTTCTGTAAAGTGGACACAAAAAATACTGTATGTCCTTTAGCTAGAAATATTATTTTACAAGGCAAGTCAGCCTCATGGCACAAAATGAGGATATACTTGGGACATGGACATGAAAATCCATTTACCACAGGCCTTGAGCAACTATTCATGAATTAACCAATAAAGTTTTGGAAAAAAATCTAACCAAACAAAAATGTGTTGCTCCAACACTTGCACTGAGATTTTCATCAAGGGTTTATCTCCCTTGCAGAATACAATACTCAACAGGGTTTTATCTCTGCTGAGATCAAGAGAACAACTTGATTCAGAATGCTCAGCTCCATTGTCTCTCTCACACAGAGTATCCATTAGGTATGTTCTTTGTTCTCCATCCATTCTCACAGTCCCTTTAAGTATCCTACCCATTTCTCACAGTCTCTTTTCATCACTGTTTTCATGCATGACCTCAGTTTCACATTGTGCTCCAAAATCCTTAAAGCCCTCTAGGGTAGGTGCCTTATCACAAGAGGACTAATGAATTGTGTGCAGTTTAAAAATAACAAATACAAAACTTGAATATCTGCAAATATCTACAATGACAAAGCATAAGAACTTATCAAAGACAAGTAAATCTAGATATTAAAATGCCCCTTTGTGCCATGACTTTTCTGGCTGTAACCTCATTCTGAGCTGAGAAAACTGAACAATTTTCTGTCAAGTCTAATAGTGCAAAAACAATCGAATGACAACCAGTCTGACTTCAGTACAATGAAATCCTGCAAACTTTTGTTAGCTGCCGTAGCTTGAAGGCAACATACCCACCAGCACAGCAGCAATTGCCATCATTACTTAAATTTGGGTTTCATAGTTAAGAGAGGTCAGTTGTTCTGTAAAAGCATGGGTCAAGAAGGGGACAAAGCAACCAAATTCTGCCTTCAGTAATATTGTTATGAACCTTACCTAAATCTATTGCCATCAGTGGGATTTACTGTACATTTAAGATGTACACCTGAAGTGTAAATTTAGGGTAATCTTTGCAGTAAAACTTGACTTTTGCAAGTTTCACAAAAGCAGAGACACAGCTTCTGCACAAGAAGTCTGTTAAAGACCAAGCTCCTGAACCATGATTCTACCATAACTATTTTCTAGCAGCATTTTCAACTATAGTGATGAATGACCAGAGTCTGCAATCTCTTTATTTAGCAGACAGGAGTTGTGTGCAATGGGGGAAGAATCAGATGAGTAGCTCAGCATAAAAGACAATCCATTTTCAAATGCCTCAAAAGAACAAAGAAGTTTAGTTTTTACAGAGTAAGAGCGAATGATCAATGAAATAAAATTAGCCAATGCCACAATTAAAGTACAAAAGATTAAAAATCCCATGAAGTGTATTGCTCTCAATTTATGCTGAGAACTCATGAGCTGAGATGACAGTACAGCTTACTGCAACATAGACTCAGATCCACAAGGCTATTAATGTAGACCTTAGGAATGATTCACTTGATTTCCTGAAGAGAGTTATAATCTTAAATAGCTTTAATTAAACGTCATATTTTATTCACAAACTGAAATCAAATAATGAAATTATTTCAAGCCTTTACAAAGGCTCAGTACTGAACAGCCTTTCTATTTAAAACAAATTAAACTATAAAGCTTTGTTTCTGTGCTGCTTGCCTATGACATATGCTTTTAGTCATAAACAGTGTGAAGTAATAGGATTAAATTCCGTCATGCTTGTAAAGAAGTTGGAAAAATACCATGATGAGCTCAAAGTGCTGATGAAGTTGTACTACTGGTTTAAATCAATGTCTGGTGTTTTGAACAATGTCAGAGCAAAAACCACAGGCTGGTTGTGCATGTGTGAACAAAACAGTGCGAAAAATCTAATTTACATAAGAGGTATGCACCAGGTTAACTATAAAAGAATGCAGATCAAGCCCCTCTTTTTCATCTGTCTCTCTTGCGCTTTCTTTGTCACACAACCCCTCCTCCGCACCATCCACACAGCAGAAACAATGTGGAACCTAAGGACTGGTGATACTGTTTATTCTTTCTCCCTCTCTCTCTCTCTCTCTCTTGCTTTGTCTGATCAAAGCACAGCCGTCATATTCTATACCATACTCCATACTGAACTTTATTGCAGGAGTGAGGAGATTGTGGATGTGTGTTGTGGCTTGTGAGACAGCATCTCAGTATAATGGTGTATTGCAGCTTGTTAGCCAGCACCTTTGAGGAATTTATTTTAGGAGCTGAGAACTATTTAAGTGTACTGTACAAAATTGAGGGCTTGTTAGTCACCACTCTTGTGGAAGCAGATTTTAAGAATGTAAAGGCTTTTTGGACAATGCTTTTTGAGTTTAAATAGTGGTCTGACTCCTGGAGTTAAGGCATGTCTACAATAAAAGCGTAAGAGCCCTGACTTGTGGTCTGGTGTCTTCGTTCAGCCTGATGAGAACTTATCAGGATAACGTGTCCCCTGCCACAGGCTGTGACAGCAGCCCCAGCTGACAATGCTATGCCTGATGCCCCCTCAAGACACGCTTGGCCCTGCTGACTCATGTTCAACTTGCTGCTCTCCAGCATCTCATTCCCCAGCCTGTTTGTACTTCCAGGGTTGCCCAGCCCCAGGTGCAGAATCTGGCACTTTCTCTCAATGAACTTCATGTGGTTGTTTATTGCTCAGCTCTCTAATTCGTCAAGGAATCTCAGCAGGGCCTCCCTGTCTTCAAGGGAGTCAACAGCTTCCTCAGTTTTGTATCATTTGCAAACACGGTTAGTATCCCTTCCAGTCCTGCATCCAAGTCATTCATGAAGACGTTGAAGAGCACAGAGCCTAAGGTGGAGTCCTGTGTAACCCCACCAGTGACAGGTCACCAGCCTGATGTCACTGTAACCCTTTGGGCCTGACCTGTGAGCCAGTTGCTCACACAGCGCATGATGTGTTTATTCAGCTGTGTGCTGGACATTTTTTCCAGAAGCATATATCATGAGAGAAGGTATCAAAAGCTCTGCTGAAATACAAAAAAATTACATCAACTGGCATTCCATGATCAGCTTGATCTGGAACAGGTGCTAGGTGCCAGTGAAAACTGTTTATGTGGATGTTTTCATTACATAAAATCTATACAGTTAAGGAAATAATCAAATTGAAATGGTCTAAGCACAAATCTGTACTTTAAGAACTCACTGAAATGTGAAGCAGCACAAGACCAGTGAAGGTACTCTAGTAATGCATATTTGTAAAATGGAGGCTTTTTACAAAGACTGAGGAAAATTCGTTACATATCATCCTAACAAAAGAAGGTAAGAAGGAAGAAGAAACATCAGGAAAATAAAACCTACAGATAGCTGAACTGCGAACAGACCGCTAGGAGGACTAGGAGAGTCTGGTGAAGAGGGAAAGGATAAATGACATGGAGTCTCAAAGAGAACTATTGCATTACAGAGAATTATGGAAAGAAGGCAATGCCAAAAAGGGATAGACCAAAGATGCAGAATTGGGCATGACAAAGAAAGGGATTGTTTACAGGTCAGAAGAGAAGTATTGAAAAGGAAAAGGTGAGAAAAATGAAATGTAGGTAGGCAAACTAAAAACCAAGAGTGCAGAAGATGTGCAGGTGAGAAGAGAAACTTGGAAGGTGACCAGCAGAAAAATGTGCGAAAAAGGAGGAGCTCTTTAAGGAAAAAGAAAGGAAACATGAGTTTGTTTTGTTTTCGTCTAAAAGCTAGTATTAAGAAGTACAGAATGAAAACACACAGATCGTTCTGTGCAGGTCCTCAGAGGCATAGGCAAGAGCATTGCACCAGGACACTATCCACAATACATGGCAGTATGTGCAGATAGCACTATGGTGCACAACACTACAAAGCAAATATGGAAATCTAATATGACCTCATCATACTGTGATTGCTTAACAGCTGTCTGAAGTTGGGTTCAGTAATCTCTTTAATTCCTAAACACCGATTAACACAGAAGTTAACAATCAAAGGAATCTTTTCTTAAACAGAAATAGTAATTTATACTTTAAATGATGCACTAAAAGGGATTATGACTGCCTCTACTAATTTGAAATGAGATGATATCTGGCTTGATATTTCCTGCAAAACCCAGTTTCAATATGAGTGTGCACAGTAAACAGGTACCAAATCTTCATTAGTCAGTCAAGAACAAAGCCACTGGATATTTCCTTGAAGCCTTCCGCAGTGGAAAGTATACACATACATATACAAGATTGTTGTGAGCAGATTTCAAGGGTATCAAGAATGGCAGCATTTAAGTTACAACTATTACAGTATCAGCAGACTCATGCACCTACAACTTGCCTCAGCATTGTTGTTGAGACAGACACCATGAAGTCTACACTATGAAATCTACTTCACAGGGGCTCTAACACCAAGAAATCTACTTCAATGACCTTTCTGTATCCTGCTACTCATCACCGAAATACTTTTGTTGTTTGTAGGGTGAGGGGTCATACAATTACTCTAAGTGTATGTATTGTTAACAGAAGGCAACAGAAACGAAATGTGGAAGAGTGCAAACAATTTGCACAGGTCATGACTCTTCAGTAGTTATACTGCTCCAAACAACTCCTAAATCTAACAATGATGGTCTGCATACTCAAAGCTGATTTACTGGCAAAGGGCCATCAGACAAATAAGAATATTAGCAGCCTCTTGCCTTTCTGCACCATTTGTATTACAATCAGAGCTTTCTAGTGTTAACAGCATTTTAAAGTAACTGAATTTCCCATTAAAAAAATTACTGAAATACGATAGTTTTTTTTTTCTTTTAATAACAGGCATTATGCAAATACATCCACATACAGAAGACTTTTGGTCATGGACATCTCCTAAAAGAATTGGCAAGACTTTTAAAAATGCAGAATGTTTATCCATTCCCTCCCCACCCCCCTATTTTTATTTACTTCTTAGAGGTGGAAGATCCCAGATCCCACTGTTTTAACTTGATCTATTTCTCTTTTAATCAGTAGATTCTCCCTTAAAATCATTTAGATGCATATAATAAACTTCACTACATTCTAACATTCTGTCACTGCACTTCAAAATTCTAAGTGTCCATCTCAGAAACAGTGAAAGACAGCACAATACAAACTGATTTCAAGACTTCAATCAGATTTCAAGAACATGGGAACAAAATTTTGCAAAGTAAAATTTTCTTTCAGAAGGAAAACTAAATTACCACATCCAACCTGAGTATTCCCTCCCAAACGGACATCAAATGGAACAAAATTTTAACAGTGATAAGAAAAGTATTCCTGTGAAATGAGCAGTTATGTTGTGGAACTCCATGCTGTACGTAATTACAGAAGTCAAGAACTTAGAGGGGATTCAAAAACAGGTTTGAACAGGAGTTCTGAAAGGTACCAAAATAAACACTTTGAAAGTGTTAGTCTTAGCAACCCTTGTGTTTCAGGGCTAATGCAATTTTTAACAATTTGGTATTATCAACAGTGGGAAAGAAGTAATTTCAAATCTTTGCTAATTACTTCTTAAGACTTTCTAGTAATCACTTCAAATAGGCTAGAGAGTTGTGCAACTGCACAAAACTGGCCTTGTGTCTTATTCTAAAGTACCAATTATAATATTCCATATTTTTGCAACACTGTGAAGTGGCCAAATTTCATCAGTGTAGGATTACAGTTTGGCAGATGCTTAGTCTTCTCTTCATATATATTTGCTCTTAAACAGTAAGCAACTGTCTAGGGGTAAAATGGAGCTCTTCTCATTAGAAAGGGCATAGTTTTTATTCAACTAATATTACTAATAATACTAGTTTTCTTGTGGCCACCAAAGAAATGCAGATGAGGCCTATATGTAAAAATCTAACCAAATATTCTCCAAACTGTTGTAACAAAACATAATGTAGTCCAAATTTAGATCCTGATTAAGTTGTATAGTAACACAGGTAAAGGAGAATGAATTTTAAAGTAATATTCCAGTGATTAAAGTGATTTCCTTGATAACATGAAAAGAAACACAGCTGTCAACTGACTAAAGTGCTGGCCAGACTGTGTATTTTCGTGTCTGAAATATCTACTTAAAACCTGAAAGAGAAGTACTTATTACTAAATGCTAAGACCAATCTATTAAACTTAGGAAGGTACAGACACAAAATTTCAGAAAATCATGCAAAATCCTATGAATAAAATTTTTTAAGAGGATAATTATATATTAAATCATTCCTGTTTTCAGGACTAAGTATCATTTTATAAAAAGGCATTTAATATCTGAAGTATTCACCATATGCTTTTTTCACCATAATCTGAAGACTTGGAAAATACTTTAAATCATGCAAATCAAATGGGTCAAAATCCCATCTGTGGTTTTACATCTAACACTAATATTACAAAAGGTTATATTATTTTTCTCTGTTTAGAGTCAATGACTATGAAAGATTTAGAAATTTTAGCCTCATCACAGTATTTCTTACTTAAAAAAGGGAATCAGACATGACAGTTTAACTATATTTTATCCCTTCTCCTTAAAATACTCAATCCTTTCCAGGTACAATGTAATTTTTTTTCCCCATTTTTTTACTATCTTTTATTTAAAAACATAGTCCAATGTACTGTGTAATCTCATACTTTCAATTATTTTAACTAACATTTTCTGCTTTGCCTCTTCAATTTTCTTCTCATTCTCTGAATATGCTCATTTTTTTATGGGAACCAAATTTCATGGGTCGTTCACATAAAGAGGAAAATGTCCAATGGTCTATTACATAAATTAATAAATAAATCTGTTTGCATGTGGTTTTTTTGCTCCCCTTCTCTCCCCCTTTACACAACTCTTTTCCCAAACAAAATCCCAGGAAAAACTTGAGTCTTCTTTTTGTCAGTTAAGACTTATTTCTGAGTCAAGCATTTTGTTCTGAAGAACTTTACATAACATTCAGAAAGGCTGTCCAGTTTCTGTTGCTGACCTACCCAGATCATGTACTTCGACCTCGTCTGGACCAGTGAGACAGAAAAGATATTACTTACATCACATATACTGCTAATCAGAATACCTTCTCTTCAGTGTTGAGACAGGTAGTTCTATCAGGTACTAGCAGATTTCTATACAGCTATATTCTTTTACAAGGCAGTAAGAAAAATTTTAAGGGATGTTGCAAAAAATCTTGTCAGAACTGCTATATGAGCCTTAGAGGTGGAACAAACACAAGCAGATTATCTTATGAAAATTCTTCAAGGTAATCATTAAAATTTGCTAATACATTTGAGAAGCTCTTATCTGTGTTATCAAAGCCTATGGTAAGCAGCTGCAATAAATGAGGAAAAATCTAAACTTCTGCGGCACTGTACCCCCTCTTACTGATCACTTCCTGCCCTCTCCATGGGGTCTCCCACCTTTCCCTGCCCCTAGTCCTGGCCACTCCTCGAGTTCTCTCTATTGGTTCCTGTATCCCAACTCCGCCCATGTACCACCCCTGTGCCCTGAAACCATTTGCCCATGTGCTCTCCCCGCCCCCCTGGCACCCGGGTAAACTGAGGCTCCAAGCCATGTGTCTCTTTCTCTCTGCCCCTGGGAGCAGCCTGCCAACAGCTCCTCTCCTCTGCCTTTGGGGGCCAGCCCGTGTGCTGGCCCCAGGCTTTGGGGAGGCAGCATGGAATAAAGACCTTTGCAGTGCCATGAGGAGAGCCTTCTCGCCTCCTTTGCCATCACTGAAGTTGCAGGCTGGCAGCTGGAGCAGCGGTGCGGGGCGTCCGAGATGGACTGCAGGAGGGCAGAGAATCCCTGCCTTGTCCCAAGAAGCCCCCGCTGCGCTCCCAGGGAAAGCTGCAGCAGCTAAGCAACACCCAGCACTGCAACAAACTTCAGTCAGTGGGATTGCCTTTTTCTTCCCCAAGCAGCTAATATTTAAGTGGATTACACGTATAAATCCAGTGTCTTTAGGTCTGGAGTAGCCAAAGACAAGCAGCTGTTTATAACTATAAATTAAAACACCTTGCAGTTTAACTTGCAGCATGCTATGACTGAAGTAATTATGACCTTAAATACAGATCCCTCTATCTTACGCATCATATGCAAGTTCCGTCACAGTTCACTAAAGACAAATCTTATTTTCTTTTAAATTGTGTCACTTAAATAAATAATTTGTTTGATTACGGCCATCAGTAATACCTGCTGTCAACAACAGAGAATAAACTGAAAATCCGTCTAAAACCCAGGAAGCAGGTTTATAGTAAGGCAGAATTAGAAAAAATTTTTAAAAATCCTCTGAGTGGAAAACAGTGCATCCCGATGCTTGGTGAAACAGACACAATACCTAGGGCTGACTACCTCTAACAGTTTGCTTCAGATAGAACTCTAAAGTGCTTAAGATTTTGAAAAGCTTTTAAACAAAGGAAGATATAATGAAAAGCTCTCACAATATCACACTGTCAATCTTCAGTCAGTGAGATACTCTCAAGAATGTCTGCATGTGGGCATTCCTTTAAAAACTCTAGTTTAACATTTAGATTGGAAATTTAATAAAAAGTTTGAACAGAGAGTTTTTAAAATTTCCAGAGAACATGAAGTTGAACTGATTTTTTTTTCCCACATTAAGGTTTTGAAAAGTAAAACTCGATGAGCAGATATCTTGATGATTTAATTCATCAACAAACCCCTCAATTCATGTATGTTTGTTTACTGCTAGATTTGGTTCACAGTCGTAGTATAAGTAAACAGTAGAATTAATTAACCTTAGACAACTCACTGCCACATACACAGGGACCTAATGCATTCAGTGTTACACATAAAAGTACATTTTAGTGCAAGTTCATGATACATTACTGACAATATGCATCAAAAACAGATTGCCATTACAGGAATTTACTGGAAGTACTTTAATTAACACTTTATACTATTATATAAAGATATTGATTAGTAAAATTATCCTAGACTTTAGGATTTAATTAATTTAATTTTAAAGGTCTCCTTACCTTCTATTGCTGAGAGTAGAACGCGAGAATGGTCGTATGCAATTACATTCGCATATCTATTCTTTGGTTTGTTTACTTCCAGGTTAGAGTGTTCCCATGTGAACTGCTGACCGGGATCAATAGACTTCAAAAGACAAAGAGAAAAAAAGGAAAGGAAATTTTCAGCTAGGGACCACATAACTGTTTTTTTAAATGATAATTACAAACTAAACTCCCATAGTTTACTCTGGAAATAATTTGCTTTTGAAAGAAAATTATTGCTTCAGGACACATTGTAACATATTATATCGTATTATATTAACCATTTTGTATTCATGCATCTGAAATTTCCATGCGGAATTTAAACCATAAGCTTCTTAAAATCCAGGCTTTTCCTTCAGAGAAAGCAACCTATCCATCTTTTTATCTTTTCTCTCATTTTGGCAAGCGAGGGGTTCTAGCTTAACAGAGAATGAATAAATACCAGAAATCTCAAAAACACTGGAATGAAGAAGAATAAATATTTTTGCCTTTATTAGTAAGTGCACGTGTTGAAAAATTTCACTGTCCTGTTTACTAAATAAACTCTAACGGTTCCTGAAGAATTTTCCAGAAGAAATACAACGTCTCTATTACTTCATTTTGATGCCAGGCCAACAGATGATACTAGTGCTGCTCAGGAGACTAGCTGCGTTTCATCCATAGACTACATGAAGAAACTTGATTTTTATTTCCTTGAGTCATAAATAAGTAAGCAATTCAGGCATATTTGAAATTTTAACGATATCTTATTCATAAACAAAACTATATGTTTCCAGATTTGCTGTTTATTTTGTGTTTCCTTCATGTTCCAGGCAGGAATTACAGAAGTGTGCCGCACGCTCCTGCATCCTTCACCACTAGGGAGATTTCAAACTCTAGTACTTTTACCTCTATGGTAGAACTACATACGCAGCAAAGAGAATACAAAGTAGATAACAGATGGTACCTGTTTATGCTCACTATGGTAGTGGCTGTATGAAAGGTCATCTCATACTGAGAAGTAATGAATAATGACCTATTGTTTTACCTTCCCTTTCTGTTACATTAGAGACCTTAAAATTGTTTCATCAATATGAATACACAACTATGGCTTGAGGTTTATGCCCTCTGTTTAATCCTGGTAAGAACTGGCAGCCCCTATGCCAGCTAGTGGTAAACTATTAAAAAAGCAATGATGACACAGATGAGCTGAGTTAGGGCAGTTCACCAACACTATGTTCATTTTCCACGAGCAGACCAGCAACACAAGTCAGAAGATCCATACTGCCTCTACAGCACCATGCCAACAGCTTTACTGACTCCTCCCAGGGTTACAAGAGCTGCAAGTCCATTTCCACAAATAGTGGAAATAAAATATGGCCTGTAGTCTATTAGAGTAGGTATTACCTGACAATGCGCATGCACTAAATTAATTAATGCGATTTTACTAGGACTTATACTTCAGACTAATAATTACTATTTGGCCAATCTGGAAATTGTTTCATTCTCATGCACCTTTACATATTTTATACAATTTATTTATTTAATATTTTGAGAATGACTTTGCTTCTTTATTGAGAAGAAATTATTTTTTATTGAGAAGATTATTTGTTATTCTGAAAAAAAAATCATTTTGCCTGGCTACCTGATAGAGAAGCATTTGTCTTTAGGAAAACAAATGCCTGAGGAAAACAAGTACCTTAACCTTTTAACCAATACCCAAGGCTCAATTAACATTTACAACATAAAAGTTATAAAGGCCCGCATAGCCTAGCTATGGAGAATAGAAGAGTGTGGTGGCTCAGATTCTGGCTCGCTTTTTATCTACAGTAACTGAGATAGAGTGCTTGGCAGCTCCTCCCTCAAAAGGAAATTAAGTGGGACTTTTTAGAGGAATGAGGAAGAAAATAAATGCTTGGGAGCATGATAAAGGCCATGAAAATTCTACTTGTGCTTTGGATATGATTCATTTGAATTGCATCACTATGTGTGTTACAATGTGTGTTCAAAAGGCATTCTTAAATGTAGTTCTGAATTATTCTGATTTTTTACCTTCTACATAATTTTTGACACCAAAGTATTTGGGCTCACAATCTTAAAAATTTGTGTGACTGTGATTAACATACCTTAAAACGTCAATAGTATTAGAAGTTTATTAATATTAAGTTAGTATCTTAACAGACTAATGACTAAGAGATTTGCAAAACTGGTGATGGATTTTTTTGAGCCCTATTGTATTTTGTTTGCCTATAAAGGGACAACAAACTATCCTCCAATTAGTATTCTGCCGCTTGCAAAGGTAGACATCACTTTTGCGCTGTGCTTAAGTACGAACATAGTGACCTGATCCAAGCGTAGGGCTTCACCCTTCTCCAGCAAAAATATTAATTTTTCTGACTTCAAAGTGAAATTATTATTTATCAATAAAGAAAATGGTAAAATTTTACTCTCTAATTTCACTCTGTAAAAATTTTATTCCTTTTTCTTACAATTTAGTTTCACCCCAGCAATATTTTACCATGCTCTTAGAAGGATGGCAGGTAGAATTTTGAAGCAGGTATGCACCAGGTATGCACTGTTTAATTTAAAAACGTAAGTATTTTTATCTTTACTTCTAAGTGCTATTTATTTCATCAAAGGTGTAGAGAAAGAATTTGGAGAGCATTTGGAGAACTGGGAAGAGAAAAGTTATAAACGTATATACTATATTTAAGACATGTAATATAATTCTTTATCAGCAGGCCAGCAATTCACTTACATCATATGACTTGAAAAGTAATAAAATTTACATAATGACTTCTCTCAGCACAAATCTCCCCTCTTTTCCTTTTTGAGTTAATGGAGGTGAACAAGAAAACTTATGCAGGATATTTGCAGGTCAAGTTTTCAGAACTTTGGAAAATAATTTTTATAGATTTATCTCAGAATTCTAGTAATAATTGAGAATAGAAACATAGTACAGAAGATGTTAACTATATATTAATGCATTATAGTCCAATTAACTTTCAAAATAAAATTGATTATTTGACCAGGAATAATGCACATCTATAATATCTGTGACTACCTACTCAGTATTTTTTGAGGGACAAATATAGAAACATGCTATCTAAACTACAGTCCACTGCCCTAGAATAAGGCACACTACTCTGCATTGTTCTAGATAGATAACTGAAGCAGACCATCTGTCTTATCTTTTAGGTTTTTACCTATACTGACAAAATATTCTGGAAATTACTTCACAGTGTAAGATGTCACATACACTTTCTCTTCGCATTAGACATGAAAACTAGAAAATAACAGAATAAACTGGCTGCCTAACAAGCTGCTAGTTTTGAGCCTGGACTGCAGGACTCTGGCTTTAAATCACAGAAAAACAAAACAGGATGTAAAAAAACCCCCCAAAAACCCCTTGCAAACAGTAAGTTTAAATTGCAATTTCGCATATACAAAGATAATTTTGCATATACATAGAAAATGATGATCTACGATTCTTATCAATTATGAGAAACAGCTTCAGCTCTATATTATACCTATTTTTTCATGTGAATTTACAGATTATTAAGAATACTTTAAATTTAAAACTTAGCTTCAATTGTTTAGTATTCAGTATTATTCAAATTTGCACTCCTTAATGTTTAAGCATTCCAAAGCTATTGTTCAATATCAAGAAAAAAACCAAACATACACTTTATATGATGTATAGCCAGATGGTGTAATTTAGTGATTAATATTTAGCTCTACATGCAGATGTAGTTAACATAAATTATCAGAAACATGCAAATGGATTGAACTTTAATCCTTCCTATTTTTCTCACCAATCTGAACCACTTCGTGGCCTTACCATCCTCCCACAAAGCTCCACTTTGTCAAAAGAAAGTTAATCTGTATTTCCTCAGACTTAATAGCCACACTGGAACAAAAAGTGGACTGGTATTGGCAGACACATTTCAGAAGTGTGAAAGACCAATAACTCATGAATAACAAGTCCGTACTAACAGTTTTAATGAGTGCTTTAATGGTTTAATGGATGGCACTTTAATAGGATTTCTAGTATTTTCATTCTGAAAGCTTGCCTTCAATAAAGCTGTCATTAATAAAGAAATGGATTTCTTCACAGCATAACTGTGTAGTATGGGTGCTTTGTGCAAAAGAAATAAAAATATTTGTAATACTATTATTTTCCTCCCATGCTTTGACAAATCTTTCAGCTAGTGTATTCTAAATGGCTGGCTGCTGAAACAAGTGTGATCTGTTAGTAGGAGAAGACTTGAGCAATATTTACTAATACAATGCACCAGCCATAAAATAGTTCATTGACTAATAATCATGGTAACCAAAATTTTCTGGTGGTAACCAAACCAGAAGAATTTCAAACAATCTCCCTCCAGTAACCTATGTACCTGCTCACGGCGCAGTTTTCCTTAACACCACTTAAACCAGAGGCAAATGTTCCCTGATGTCAGTCTTCCAAGACTATATCCTGGTTCAGCACTAAGGAAGGAAGGAATATGACAAAATGCCACCCCTCCTGGTATAAGCTGGCACATGCCTGCTTGCTCTGGAGCAGTGCTCTTCCAAGGGTCACTACGGCAGCAAATTAGGAGCCAGCAGTTTTAAGTTTGTGGAATGTGGGGATTGATATATACTGCATAGCTTTCCCAAGGAAGCATGTCCTGTAAAGCATTTCCAAGCACTGTAGGTACAGTGCTTGTGGCTTGCATTAAATCACTGAAGACCACTGCTCCACAGAGAAACCCAGCACCAGGTAGGCAAAGAAGAATGAAAAAGAAAAATCTGAGCACGTGTCAATGCAAACAGACTTAGCACAACTGGAGAAAGTGCCCAGCCATGCAGAGAAATGAACAGTTTGACCCTCTTTTACCAATGTCAGCAACTGTGATGAGAATTTCATACCATAGCTGATGAATCTGTAATAGAGCGCTATTGCATTAGGCAGGAAACTTGCTAATAGAATGAGATTTACATACTGCATTACCAAAACGTGAATGCTAGATGCATGAACATTAATTCATGATCATGGCAATTTGCCAACTGGAATTATGTTTTTTTAATTAAGATGGAGAATTTCCCATTACACTGCAAAGGGTATAATTTTCAAGAATATGGGGGAAAACCTCCACATATGGCTAAAACTTCTTTTGAGCTCGGACATAAGTGTGCATCCTGGTCCTAAAACCAGTTAAAAATGCAGATGAGACATTTTCTCTTAACTCTCAAAGGAAAATTACCTAACTGTTCAAGAGTAGCAAGAAATACAAAAAGCTTTTTCCCAAAAGCTTTTGTAAACTCTTCTCAAGAAAAAAAAAGGTATTTCCTTCACAGTATCATGCTAATATTCCTATGAATAAATGAAATCAAGCAGAACCTGACTCCAGTGGAATCAAACAAGCTGTGTAAGCATATAACTAAAGAAAACTCAGAGAAGAAAATAAGCGTCACTTGAAAACATCCTTGAAGGAGAGTCTCCATTTCAAAATGCTATACAACCCTTAATTTTTTTGAATTATCATATTGGTTTGTATTTCTTTGCCACCAGTCTGAAACATAATCTGTTTATTCCCTACCTGAAATTAAAATAGTTTGACCATGATATCATAACCAGTCGTAATGGAAATAATTTTGTGTTGAAAGTTGGGGATTACAGTCACTTTCAGGTTGAAGCTAAATATCAGGAGCAGATAAATACCTGAGGAATGGAAAAAACTTGCTTTGTCTAATTATTTTATGGTTAAAGCCTCCTGCTGTTTTGTTTTATATAGTGTATGAAATGCAGTAGGTCTTATAAACTAAACTTTTTAATTGTCTCACATGAGATACTGGTGCTACTTTAAATTGTCAACATACTTTTCATCATATTTTTAAAGCACTGTCAACAGTCTTTATTTCAAGGAAAGATTAAAGGAGTGAAATTCTTCATTGATTCATCCATTTTTCTCAATAAGCCCCTAAAAATACTGCAAATTAATCCTTCTTAAAAGCCCCTGCAAAACTCAATTTGATCTATAATGATCTACACAGTTTGTCCTTGAACAATTTTTCTTGCTTCAGGAAGTAGATTATTTTTCTCTTTCTACACATATCACTGCTTTCAGTTGGGCAAAAGAAAACTGATATTTACTACAGTATAGAATCACAGAATTATTAAGGTTGGAAAAGACTTCCCAGATCATTGAGTCCAACTTTTGACTGACCACCAGCACTCCAACCATAGCACTAAATGCCATGCCCAGTTGTTTCAACACTTCGAGTCATGGTGATTCCACCACCTCCCTCTGCTCCAATGCTTTCAGTAAAAATTCCTCCTCATGTCCAACGTGAACTTGAGGCCACTTCCTCTTGTCCTGCTGCTGGTTGCCTGGGAGAAGAGGCCAACCCCCACCTGGCTACACCTTTCTGTCAGGTAGTTATTTGACTAATTAAACTCTCTGTGAAATTCTCTTGGCAAAATAACATTAGGTTTCAGACCAAAATGCTGCATCCTAATATGTAACACCAGCTTTCTTTTATTTGATTAATTATATAAGCATAAACAAATGCTGTTTTCCCAATGCAGCATTCACAGCACAAAGGAAGGAGATAATACACCACTCTGAATCTTGACTAGCAGGACTTCAGATTCCTGCACTATGTCTTTAAAATTCTCTACCATAACTATACTGCTGGCTCAGATACTACCCTTGGTGAAACTAAGCACCAAGCAACCTATGTGAATGCAACACCATATGTGCCATTAATAAGAAGACAACTTTTCATCGTTCACTGACTACGCTAATTGTTTCTCAATAAATGGAGCACATCCTATGAAAGTAAAGTTAGAAAATACCAATAAATGATGTTTGTAATATTAGAAAGAGGAAACTATTATAAGGAAAAAGAACAAACCCATATTTTTGCTGAGAAAAAAATTGATTTTTGCACATGAGTCACTATTATCTACAATCATATGGCAGTTAAGTGTAGCTGTTTCTTTGATAGAGATTGATTCAGTGGATTATCTGTTCTTCCTGGACTTCCAAAATGTATAAATTGATAATAAGTTTTATATATGCTTCTACTAAACAAGATTTACTGTGTTTTAGTACCCAGTGTTTATGTTGTTGCAGCTTGAGATACAAAAAGAGAAATATAACATATTTAGTAAACGGTGTTCCCATCACAAATCCTACCAACTGATTCTGAAAAGCTACAGTGAAAAAAAAATCAAAATGCATCTTCATGTTTTCCAACACTCAGTGTTAAAGCAAAAGACTGGCTGCAATTTACAGAATGAAACCTGATGAGAGAAAACATTAAATTATATACAACTTCTTGTAACATTTGTTAACCAGTGCATATATACACATTCACCTTAAATCATGCAGTAACACACAGAGTCTGAAAGTGTAATTTTTGTGTTGCTGTGACAGATTCTCATGCAAAAATAGATGAATACTAATCTACTTCCTTAATGGTGTAAAGCTATACGTACAGACCTCAGATACGAAATGTTAAATTATTTTACATAAGTCTCAGAAATCTGCTTTGGAGGAATAGATTTTCTGTTCTCTCTTATAGGAGAAAATTACTTTACAAACACATGAGAGAGAAGGAAGAACATTACTGTTTTTTTCAGTTTATCTCCATGACCACTTTTTATTTTTCTATTCTGAAGTCTCAGATAAGAAGGAGATACAATATAAAGGTCAGTTTCTTACAAACACAGATTTTTGCTTAGCAGCTGTCAAGTCCATATGGACCCTTGCACTACATAAAAATCCCACTGAAATTTCCAAAGTCAGCAAAAGCTTCACAATAATCAGCTGGGGTCAATCCTGTCTTTAAGTTAGAGAACAGAAAAGAACTGTGTGACATTAATTATATGATATGTGATGTTGACAGGGTAAACCAACATTTTGTTTAGGCTTGGGGATTGCGAGCTAACAAAAAACTAATGAAGGATTATGAAAAAATTATTTTGAAGCAGAAATGAACCTTATTGAGAAGGAGCACTATCTATGTTAACACTACAGAAACACCTTGTGCAACACGTGAATTTTAAGTTTGTTTGAATCTTGCCACCGTCCTAATCCTCCAGGCTTGGCTCCTGTTGTCCCATAAAACCTGGTATTCAAGGTAAACTTGTGAAAGAAGCACAACGGAAGAAATCTCTATTGTTCTGCTCATATGCTGTAAGAGCTGGAATAGGAAATGCCCCGGAGAAGACACTGTGGAATAGTTTCTGAAGACCTGAAGAACTAAGAACTCATCCAGTTGATGACATTCAACCTTAGAAAACATTACACAGCCAGAGGGTGTTCTACACTGGAGAATACACTCCCCATAGCAGATCATAGCAATGAAGCAATTCCACTCTTTTCCTTCCTTAATTTTTTTTCCTCTGAGGATATACATTTTATACCATGCGTACTACCACTTACTTTTTCGCAATACCTCTTTCCCAACTTACCACATTACCTTGAATATTACTTAGTGAACCAGAGTGCAGAGAGATGTAGCTTGTACTTATTTCTTTAATGGCAATTTCAGGTTCTTTTTCAATTAAATTTCACATGGCATGAAAGCAACACATTCTCAGGAAAATAAAAAAAAAGGGAAAATATCCAACACCACAAAAAATTTTGCACCAGAAATACCCTGTAAACACCCTGTTTGTGAAGCTTTGTGTCAGGTGAATGGAGAATACTAGGTTCACTTTAGGATTATTTGAAGAAAGCAATCCTGTCTTGTCTCATGGTCCAGGTCTGCAGCAAAATTTTCTTTCACCTTCACAGAAGTGCAAGGAGGTTATAGGGCTTCATTAGAAAAAGGTGCCAGAGGGTGTAACTCAGTAAAGGAGACTCTGTCTAGTTTTGAAGAGACAGGGAGGTTTGTCTGTCTGAAGAGAAAGTGGAAACAGGCAAGGAAGTGATACTCTTCCAAAAGGAAAAAAACAAACTTGTATTGACTTTTGATCAGAAATTCTGATCAAAAGTAAGTGGATGGAACACGAGCAAGGATGGAAGAGGAACAAGTATTCAGGCACTTCTGAACAGTTGAAAAGGGTGCTTAGAAAATGAAAAGATGTGTTTGTGTGGTGAAACTAGTAATTCTTTTGAAGTGGCAACCAAAGTGATTGTGCTAAAAAAAATAATTTAAACATCCTTTTGAAACGGAGCTAACTTCCAGACAGAAGGAACAGAATTCAGAGTTTATCAGAAAACCATCAAAATATATTTTATTTTATGGTATCAAAAAATTGTCATAACAGTTACTGTATACTATCAATATATCTTTGAAGAGTTTTACTCATGCAATGCAAGCAATTCCATAAAAAGTGAAATAAAATAATTGACTGCCAAGGAAGAAAGGGCATTAAAAAAAAAAAAATCATCAGTCGTAATTGATGAAAACGGTTTGCTTCCCTAGACAGGAATTAACTGGAGGATTTTGTGGGTATCAGTAAAGGTCAGTAGTTTCCTGACCACGGCATGTTTGCATGTTACACCTTGAAATTTTGAATATGAGAAGTATCTCTTTTTCCTTCTGTCTCACCAGTTCTAGCATTATTTGGAGTGATAATAACTGAACTGTTACCATCTGTACCTCTTTCTGCCTTGCAATCAGATTGAAAAAGGGATTGTTTAAGGTATGTTAGTGAGAACTGCTGCTAAAGTAGAAGGTCCCAATCCCTGTCCACAAATATAGCCACCACTTCCCTTTGCTGGCACAAGAGCTTAAGCAGACATGTGGTGAGCTAGCTCAGGGAACTGATCCAACTGAAAACAGCAAAGAAAAATAAAACAATTAGTTTTCAGCTGAATCTATTTCCTGAGATAATCCTTGAACAGCTGCACATGTGCTAGTGCCAGGACTGGCACAAGAGAGACACCAGGAATGCAGAGCCAAGACACGGAGATGACTTACAGTGATCATTAAACTGCAGCTTTAATCCACTGCCTAGCCTACACCATGAAACCAAATAGAAGTACTTTTCACTAATTCTATTTCAAAATGGACTAGATGGAAACGAAGTGGTATCTCTGAAGTTGTAATTTCAAAGATAAATGTTGAACCTTCTTGGGCAAAACAAAAGAAGTGAAACTTGATGTTGACCCACAGTTGCCCATATTTTAATCTTGAATGTCTGACCACTCTGCTCCAGATGATATATTTCGTAAAGGAATAAAAAAGGAATTAAAAAAAATAAGAAAAATGAAAGAAAAAAAACCAAATGTGAAAGTTGTCCTGTTTACACAGACTAGAGAAACTTCTGCAGTGACAGATACTAAAAACTTAATGATTTAATGTATCTTTCAATATTGGTTATTATATATTATTAAAATTGCACTCTCAAGATGATTTTAATTACTTAAGTAAGAAAGAGATAATAACCATATATCCATACCATATTTGAGACGTAATACAGCTGAACTGCTTATCTGTATACAAACTACACTACATTATATGACTTGTAAATGACTTGGAATTTCCTACACAGAAAAAAACCAATTAATTTGCTCATAGTACAACAGGAAATTGTTTTAAAATTTGTACCAAGTGCTATCTTTTATTATGATGAACATTCTGCTATATAAATTTCCCTGTCTGATTATTTACATGATTCATACTTAAGAACACAGGGTTTACACACAGAAAATTGAAAAGGTTCTCCACATTTTTTGTGATTGCAACAGTAAACAGCAATCTTAAGTTGCTCTTCAAACAAATTTATTTCCAGGAATTGTTGGAACTATATTTTCCTTTTAATATCTAATGAGATTACTTGTTAAAGCAGTCTTGAGGACTTTCTGAATAGTGCATTCAGTTAAATTATAAACAATTGTAGTTCTCTATCATAGCACTTAGTATTAATTTTTACCGTCTTCCGTCAAGACTTTTAAAATACACTGGAAACGAATAGGGTTTCTGTACCATGCAGTATCATGTTACTATGAAACTAAGATATGAAAGTTGTCTTGAGTGTCTCTTACTGCACTGCCAATGTCCACATGAACCTTCAAATGCAACTAATGTGCAGTCCTTAAAAAAATAAGAGCAACACAGGCTTTTACTCCACCATGCTAACAAAGTGTTGGAGGGTTTTAAGCAAGGATTAGTGACACAAAAGACTATGAAGAAAATACTGTGTCAGTGATCCCTCTGGGAGCTGTTAATCCTTGGATCAGTGACATGATCACCTATAGCTGATATAAAGAAGCACTTCTTTACCGATGGTTCAGTGCATACTTGATCCACATATTTTTGACATAGATAATATTTTGGCATTAAACAAACAGCTATAATTTACTGGGTTTAACTATGTCCCTTTAGCCACAAATTGCTGACCTGAGAGGCTGTTACTCTCCACTACAGCAATACCTATATACACCACGGGTTACTGACAAGGTGGCTTGTAAATGATAACTCTCTTCCAGTTAAATTCTTTCATGCTCTTCTAGGCCATCATTCACAATTTATCAAAGTGGTATTGTTGACGGGGAAAATACAATGTCTTGAGACTGGTACATTAGAAGAGACACCAAGCACTTGCAAATCCTTTTATCTCATGCAAAATTAAAGCAGTGGACAGAAGCTTCTTTGGAGCTTTGGCTGTACGTGTCCTGTCAACATGACATTGGAGATTTTAAAAATAATCTAAGCATCTTTAAACTGCAGGAAAGATAGATATTTGTGTATATTAAAACAAGAAAGTGCTGTATCATTCACACACTACTTTGTGTCTATGGAATCTGCCTGACATGTATCCTTATAAAAAGAGAACAGGATTTTCTGAGCAAAGGAGCCACGTCACCAACGTAGTAATTTTACACAGCTTTTTTTTCATGGTTTTAATATCATACAAACCTGGCACCATATCAGAGAGAAGTCTTGTGAAAAAGCAAGCACAACATTTTGAACTTGAGTAGTAAAGAAGTGGGGAATATTACCTCATACTCCTGTGAGAACTTCAAATTGTCATTTGCTTTCAATCTTTCAATGTGATCTGCAAGTTCCAAGATAGGTATTGGCGGGTGACTGGCCATACCTGTTGAACAAGAAAGAAGAACAAAATTTAAAGTAAACAACAGTGATGGCATTGCTCTAAAATTTAGAAAATGCAGTAGTTAGAATGTGTAGAAATGTGTAAGTAGTAAAGATGTCATATGTGAGAGAAGCAGGCAAATAGTTTGGTTACTCAAAGCAGGACATGCTCTGGATAGATGAGCTCTGAAGCCAAATTAAAAGAAGTCACCAAGCTTATTCCCAAAGCTAACACTCCTAGTGTAGAGGAAAGAGTTACTGTCATATGAGTCAATGAGTTTAGCTAGGCATGGAAAAATGGGACAGTTAGACCTGATGTCGACCTCTGCTTTGAGTAATGACTCTTAATGTCATTTCAAACTCCTTCTCCCGCAATGCATGAAATGAAAACTCTATTGAATTAGATGAGGAAATGTGAGCTGAGAAACAGACACTAAAAGAGCCCTAAAGGGGAAACAATAGTGTTTTGACAGGAAACAAAGTGACTTATGCATAATCAAGAAAAACGAACTTGAATAATGAAGGTTACCAGGGTAACCAGAGACACCTGAACCTGCAAAGGAAATGGCAAAAACCAAAAAGAAACCAAAACCAACATAAAACTAACTTATAAAATAAAGCATAAAAATGAAATGGAAAGCTTGAATATTAATTATAATAATAATGCATCAAGGTATAGAAGACTGACTGCATACTCTAAATTAGAAATACTTAAATATTTCACGGAGTTCTGAGGTGACTGACATGCAACTATGAATGACTAGAACAACATGCATCACTGCTTTTAGACAACAGTCACTGAAGACAACATCGGACATAAGACAATTAGAACTTCAAAAATGTTTTCACTAGTAGCAGATTGTAGAGGCAGGGGTTGTACAGTTTGGCTGGACACACATGCTGACTGCACTAGTACCTTAAAATATGCTTAATCTGAAACCCCATTTATCAACCCCTAAAAGTACCTACAATCTACTTCAGGTGTAAACATCTTTGTCCACTGATGAAGATACTAAGTGAAAAAGAAGAAGAAGAGCTTGGAATTGGAAGTACAGATGGGTGTGTAAGGGAGTACAGGACAGCAAGGCAAAAAAAAAAAGACAGAAAAGATGTGGGGTCAACTAGAACAATCTGCCAGCTTAAGATTTGACAGGCAAAATTTTGTGAACATATTTATTTCAAGCTATTAGTCTTCATGAGCCCCCTCCAAAATGCTTACATTCTTCTCTTCATACTTTATACTATCACACCTAAAATGAAAGTGAGGTTTCAACATCTTAGGGAAGAAATCAGAGCTGGCAAGAAAAAGTTAAGCTAGTGAACCCCAGGATCTCTTGAAATTACAAAGAGAAAACACTGATGACTCAAGGGGGCTCAAGCTGGAAGGCATGTTGCACAATGCAGTTTGCTTTGTCACCATGACTTTCAAGAGCATGCCTAAGATAGTTGACTTGCATTTCCTCTAAACATAGCTGAAAATGACCATGTGGCTACAACACAGTCACACTGTAGCATGTGTTTTAATTATTTTAATTTTGTTTTTAATTCTTGTTTTCTTTTGGATTCTTTGACATTTCAAGCATCATAATAGACTCCAAAATAATGTCCAGCAGCACTGGCCCTAATTCTTGTGACCCTATACATATATATTTTATGGAATCTTCATAGCACGTCTGTGGTGGTAAGACATTAAGGCAAGTTGTCAGTCACTAACAAAGCAGAATATTCAGATCAGTGGGGAGATTCCTTAAAAATTTCAATTAAAAAATTAGTCTCTAAGTACTAATTTATTTGATGCAGCTCTGCTTCTCTCCCATTTTCTTAAAAATTTTACTTAGGACTTGGCTACTGTCAAAATGAGTGTGGGTGACAGTCACCTAGTAATTACACTGATTGATCCAGATCAAGCACCCCTATGGAAAATATGTGAGTGAAAAGGCACAAGAGAACTCTAGATTGATCCAGAAATGGAGGTGGACTGATGTACATCTAAAACAGTGCTTGAACAGAGAAAATAATAGAGACAAAGATGTTTAGACCTTTTCGAGCGAATCGTGGGAGAGAGTTATTATCATATAAGGACTGAGTGGTAGTTTGGCTAGAGAGGGAGGACACAGAGCCAATCAGGGAGGCGTAGGGGACTGAATTACTGCTCAAAGCTGTAAAAAGTAAAAGCCAATCGGAAATGGGAAACAAATTAGTAACAGCAGTAGACCATCATAATCAATCAATCTTGTACATACAGGCACTTCAGACATGCACAAAACAGCGTCTGGTAACTCAACTAAGATGTTTAAAGGTGCAGTTCCCCTACTGTAAACACAAAGGACATAAACCCAGTGAGTATGAGACTCTCTCATCGCGCAATGAACCTGACTAAATCACCAGCATCAGGAACACAAATCATAATAATTAATTTACGGTGAAGGAATATTTTTTTAAAGATGCTGAACACACATTCTTTTTTAAAATTATTTTTGTTTATATGCTTCTCTATATGCCACTTGACAAATCCAAGGGGAGATTTCTTATCAAACACTTTGTGCCAATATGAAATTTGAAGGCAAATTTTTCTAAGGCAAAAAGAGGAACCACTTACAACTTCAGAAAATGAAAAATTTTGACTGCATATAAACCCTTCCTCTGTGACTCATTTTCAGCAATTACACTTTGAATAAATTTCCTCAAATAATATTTGGCAGTTAACTTACGAAGTAATTGCATTTGGTCTATTTTCATAATTTAATATATAAAATGTGCTCTACTGATATGATAGAAGTAGCTATTTTTTAAAAGAACTGCTGGAGGACTTTTGTTATGTAATCAGTCTGTGAATCATAACAGAATATGCTATGAATGAACATTT
The DNA here is from genome assembly GCA_013398015.1 of Oreocharis arfaki. NCBI lineage: Eukaryota > Metazoa > Chordata > Aves > Passeriformes > Paramythiidae > Oreocharis > Oreocharis arfaki. The sequence continues at coordinate 110,445 of VZRR01011619.1, forward strand.
AAGATGTCATCACACCTCATGCAAAAGCATGAGGCTCCTATTGAGCTCATAGAACTTGACTCAAAAGATCCCACTTAAAATCCCACTTAATAAGTGCTAAACGCACTTCTTTTTGTGGCTACAAATAATCAAATACACTTATTTGATGACACACTCCCACATCAATCAACATATATCATGACAACACAAAAACTTAAAGACAAAATACAGCTAAATTACAACATATCCTGTGACATGCTAAAAAGTCAAAAGAAATACCATGCTGAAAACATGCTTCCAAAATCTCTTTTAAATAGGGTATCTCTTTTCTTTTTAAAAAAAGAGATAAAAACACCTAGAAACTCAAAGAAAAGAAAACCCCCAAAATCACCACATGCAAAACACAGTTGAAATTGTACCCATTAAAAAAATTTATTTCCAGATTTGGTAGAAGGTTGCCAAATGTAATTAATCTTATGCAGCCTAGTAGAAACCCCTTTACATGAATTAAATAACAACCTATGGTTTGATTGCAGTGTAGAATTATCTTCTGGTTAATCTGTGGTAAATACATGACTAAGGAACATGAAATACCATTTGTGCCACAATTTCAAGGAAAAACTAAGAGAGCAAGGTCAGAATTCATCTGCATATTAACAGACATTAAACCTGTTAATTATATTCCTTAATCCCAGCTAATCAGGTGGGTGTTTTAGGCTTGTCATTAGTGCGTTAAATTAGGATTTTGTTTGTTGTCAGGGTTTTATGATAAGGGCTTTTAGAAACATTTATGGAACACACATTTATTTACTAATTTGGAACTGCATGTTGACATACCCACAATAAACCAGAATAAAGTTAGAAATTAAACAAAGAGCAAATCTGCTAGTGTACAGACTACAATCTACATAAAGTGAAAATGTGACACATGATTGTCACAGAAATTTCTTTGGGAAATGAGTGGTACTTTAGGTCCACATCGAATTAACTGTCTGTGACTTTAAAAACTCCTCATTCTTATTAAATAACACAGAACACTCTTCTACATACCAATCTATGTTGATTAAGATAGCCCTTTATAGAAAAAGAAGGAATCAGTAACAGTGGTTGTTCAGACTTATCCTTATCGAAAAGATAGAAAAAAATAGATACTTAAAATTCAGACACGGGAAATGGAATAAAGTAAGGATGACCTTGATTCATTACGAATTCAGCATTCATGAAAATTTATCAAGAATGCCTTTAGTACATGACAAAAAAATTACTGTTACTTTAAAATTTCTTTTTCCCAGAGTCACAGCTAGGCCAGAGCATGAAATTACAAAGATAAATTTACAAGACAATCTCTAGAGAAATATATCATTCTGCAACAGCTATTCTAAAATAATTGCAGATGCATATATAATACTCCAAAATTATGTCACTTTTATTCCAGAAGATTTTATGTTCTTCAGAACTTGATCAATTATTCTGGAATGAAAACAGTTTCTGTTTTTCTGTGTCACAGACTGAGCTCTAACAAGGAGCCTTAGGATCTCCATAGACTCGTAGCAGAAGCACCACTTCTGAGTGATGTGTAAAAGTCACCTATAGTGAGAAAAGGGAAAACTTAATTTTGAGATCCTGATATAAAAATGTTAAATACAATAAGAGGTCGCAAAAACTACGGACTAAAATCCAGGGGAGGAAAAAAGGGATAACTCTTGTGAAGAGAAGAAGTTTCAACTTCATCTCCTGGCTAAGCAGATTTTGGGTTTCTCTACGTTTGACAGCAATGAAGTGGGATATCAGAGTAGTGTCATTTGCATCTGAAGCCTGTACCTCTTTTAGGTGCCTAAATCCTCCATCTGAGACATGTTCATATGAAGAGCTATATGTATGATGGCTCATTATGAGAAAGCATTTTGGCCAGTTTCTGCCACGAAGACAAAGCAGAGTATTTCCTGTGCAAAGCAGGTGACTAAATCCAGACATCCCTTTTCCCACCTTTGTTTTTATTTGCACCCTTTTCCTCTGTACATGTTTTATACTTTTTCTGCATGGACATAAGTTTTTGGAAAATCCTTAGCAACTCAGGGAATAAGTGTTTAGTGAGCACTTATCTAATTAAAAAAAAAAAAGGTCTTTAACTTAGAGCTGTAATAACTCTATTTATTTTTCTTGTATTTCAAAGCATCTTATTTAGTTCATAAGATATAATGAGATAATTGTTTAATTGGCACCCAATTACAAAAATTACTTATAAGTGTGACACATTTTATAGTTAAATGAGGATAAAAAAATCAGTCACTTTTGAGGCATGACTTAATTTATTTCTCTGGCTGACTGGCAGATTGAAGTCTGCCTGAGCCTTGGATCTCTCAGAACCCACTCAAGCTACTTAATTTCAGTTAATTTTCCTCTGCAAAACTGGGCTGCTTTATTTGATGAAACCTTTTGTGAGGTTTAATTATTACCTCTTCTTTACCTTAACTTTCCCATGTGGCATAGAGACTTCTAAAATTTGTGCACCAGGTTAATGATTTTAATCCTGTGTTTCACAGGAAACTTATAGAATGGTAAGAATGTGATAGACTTTTCCTCAGTTATTCCAGTTATGGAAGAATAACAGACTTAAAAATGAAATCCTGCTGAGATTGGGTATTTTCATGTTTACTCAAAAAGAACTTGGCACTGCTGTGACCCACTCACTGGCATATGGGCTTATCTAACACATACACATTTTTGGATAACACACAGAGACATGGGATCTTGTTCTCAGATACAGAACAGTGGGCTATTCCAAACGCCAAGGCAAAATGTGAAATTTATCTATGGAGTTACTTCATGCAATGGGGAGTGAAGCCAGAAACGAATTTGATCCTTCCTGAACAAGGTAAGATGGGAAACTCTTTAGGTTAAGGCTCTTTAGGTCTCTTCAGATTATTGAAGAATGTAGCTCTTTAATGACACGACAATAAAAAGTGAAAGGAAAGCAGGACATTTCCTGTGCTGGTAGTTTTGACTATGAAATTTTATGACATCTTCATGCTGAATTGACAATTTTATGACCAGTACATCATATTTATGCCAAAATGATTCTCTAAATATCACCAAAGATAAAATACTGCTTTCCTGTATTTTCTGTTGAAAATTTATACCTAATCACCTGTATTGGGAGTAATTTATTATTGTGGTTAGAAATTCAAATTTACCTCAAGGACTTAGCTTTCAAATTATTTTGATATCTATACCTGATCAGGTCTTTCCTTATGCAAAATGTATGATGGCTAGCATTTTTGGAATGAGGCTGTTTAGAAATCTTTTAAAGTACTAAAGTTTATGACAATCCACAATTTTATAGGAGTGTCTCATTCACGTCTCCAAGTGAAAATTGCCAGTCTAGATATGCCAACGTAACCTTGAATTTTTTTCTCTAACACTTCTGTACATTATAGAGTCATTTGAATTTTTTTCCTCTCCCATTGGAAGCCTGGAAAACTCCAAGCAAACTGTGGATGCTTTCATAATCTAAAGAAATAAATCATTAGAATAACAATTATGTCGAATCATCTACCTTGATGCACTTGTACTGAAAGTATATTCACCACTCTGTCCTTCATTTTATCTGTAGGCAATGTTGAGAAATGCCTCATTGTATGAGGGCAGCTGCAGATTTCTCAGTAAAAACAACCCAACACACAACCACATCAGCCCTACCCCCTTCCCTCAGTTCCCTCCTCTGCAGTACCCCACTACCTAGTTCTGCTACCTTGTAGAAAATTAAACTCATAAATTCGAAAGTCAAAGCACAACAAACCCAACAAATCTGATATCTGGAATGTAACTCCTTTCTGTAGTTTCTCTGGGTTCTTCCTAAAAGATTTTCCATTGCATATTATTTGATGGTGTGTTACTGGTTGGGAGCTGGATAAACATTCCAGTAGGATCTAAACACCTAAGCTACATTTAGCCAGATTTTAATGACATGGTAGCCTTAATTGAAATTAATGCGAGTTAAGTGAAATTCGGCATTTGAAATTCTGCACAAGAACCGTATGTTGACTTCACTGTGACTGTTTACATATTAAGAACACGTTAATTAGCAAGTGTAACAGAGTAAGACAAATCTACAGGGATAAGATTTTTCTCCTTGATATTTGGTTGTATGATGAGTAGCATGATGTCCTGACCTGTGTCTAGGGATCTTAAATGGTACAATAATAGGAAAAAGATCATTATTTGGTATTTGTACTGTATTTTTAATAATAATTGTAATTCTCTAATCTGTGAAAAGGATTATAGCAAAGAAGAAGGGTTCCTAGTAGAAATAGATAGCAGATGTTCTGCTCAAATACCTTCACAGAAAACTGCAAACTTCACAAATAAAATATAGCCCTGCAAGAAAAAGTATGCCTTAAATCCTCTCCAGTTCTTTTCAGATCAATGAGGTGGAATTACAGTGTCTACAAGTGCCACAAATTCTGCCATTTCTTAAGAACTTTTCCTTCTCAATGTAAATTAAGAATTAATTACAATAAATTAATTTTATATGTTAGTACTTGGCAGCAGGGTTATTTTTCCTCACGTTCCATTTTAATTATGATGAATACTAAATAGATAGGTAAGATTACACATCCAAATAAATAAAGCGGAGAAAATTAGGCTTATATATCCAGTTATTATTCCATTATTTATTGGATGCAGAGGGAAACATAGTGACGATTGATGAGGAAAAGGCTGAGATAATTAATGCCTTCTTTGCCTCTATTTTTAATAACAATATCAACTCTTCTGTGGGTACCTAGCCCCCTGAGCTGGAAGACAAGAATGGGGAGCAGAAATAAGCCCCCTGATCCTGGAAAAAATGGTCAGCGACCTGCTACACCACGTAGACACACAGCTGTGTGGGACTGGATGGGATACACCCAAGGGTAGCAAGGGAATTGATTAAAGTACTCACTGAGCCTCCTTCCCTTATGGACCAGCAGTCCTGCCTAACTGGGGATGTTCTAGTTGACTGGAGGTTTCCAGACAGGACATCTATCAACAAGGAGGGCAGGAAGAAGGATCCAGGAAACTACAGGCCTGACAGTCAAATGCTGGGTAAGGTCATTGAGCAGATCATGCTGGCATCCTGGCTTTTATCAACAATTGCGTGGCCAGCAGGACCAGGGCAGGGACTGTCCCCCTGTACTCGGCACTGTTGAGGTTGTGCCTTGAGTCCTGTGTTCAGTTTTGGGCCCCTCACTCACAGAAAGACACTGAGGTGATGGAGTGTGTCCAAAAAAGGGTAACAACGCTGGTGAAGAGTCTGGACCGTAAGTTCCATAAGGAGCAGCTGAGGGAGCTGTGGGTGTCTAGCCTGGAGAAAAGGAGGCTGAGAGGAGACCTTACTGCTCCCTACAACTGTCTGAAAACAGCAATGTGGGAGCAGTCTGCTCTCCCAAGGTAACAAGTGATACAGGAAGAGGAAATGTCCTGAAGACACGCTGGAGAGGTTCAGATTAGGTATTAGGAAAAAAGTCTTCATGATGGAAGGGTCATCAAGCATTGGAACAGGCAGCCCAGGAAAGTGGTGGAATCACTGGCTCTGGAGAGTTCAGAAAGCATGTAGGTGTCACACTTCAGTACATGGTTTATTGTTGAACGTAGTGGTGCTCGGTTAATTGTTGTGTCAATGATCTTAAGAGATCTTTTCCAAACAAAACAATTCTGTGATTCTATTAAGCCATTTACTCTAGTCAGTATATGACTGTATACAAGTAATTACTTGTTTTAGGCATAAGCTAGACTTTAAGAACAGTATTTTTTCTTCTCATGTTTCAAAGATTTGTATGTATATCTCTTTTGCTGTAGAACTCCTTAAAACTTTTATGAAAGTGCTGAGTAGCAGATGAAAACTCTACCCAGAAACAATGAGCCTACATTAAAATCGTAGCCTCAGAAGGACACTGAATAAAAACTTTCAATTATTTTCATTTTCTGTATTTAAGTTCTTATGTAGAGAGGTCCCAGAGCACGTCAACAACATTCCCACACTAAGATGAAATTAAACTGGAAGATGTGCTCCTAAAACACACCTAATTTGCCCCTAATTTGCTAGGAGCAGTGTACTGGAACAGACTAAAAATGCAAGGCTGGAGCCAAACTCAAGCCTCCAGACTCTTCCCTTTCTACTTCTGCCATGTGCATAAAGTGTGGGTCTTTAGCCACATTCATTACTGTGCAGATACTCTCCTTCTGGGGCAACATTATTTCAATATACTGTTTTTCACTGTTTAGAAGACCAGGAATTCACTTAACCCTTTAGTAGAATCTAGTATGTCAACTTCAGCAGCTAATCCTCAGCATCTCAAGCACTTACTTTCCTGCTTTTACGAACTTGAATTCACTATCTTTTGTACTCAATGTAGTAAGTTTGACACAAACACGAGGCTCATGAAGATTCAGCACCTTACTAGCATCAGACTCAGTGCAAATATATTGTAATAGAAAACAAGTCTACTGGGATATATCTTGAACAAAACAAAGTCAATTTAAGTAAAAGTTGACTCCTACAAAGGTGGTAAAAATACTACTTTAAGTACTTCTCTCTTGGAGCTTCTTGACTATCAGATTAAACAGCTTTAACAATGATTAATAAAAAAAATAATTCAATTAAGTATTTGGGAGTGTGTTGCTTCTGACCTCAGAACTATTGACATATTAATATCCTCCTTGACCATAATATATAGCCTTATTTTCAAAGACAAGACCATTTATCTAGTTATGTATTTCTCTTCTGTATTGTACATTTGCAAACCAGTGGATCTCAGAATGATGTTAATATATTACCTGATAATGCAGTAGATAAAAGGGAAGCTTATTTACAAAGAAGTGTCCATTAAAATATCATTAATAAACAGAGGGATGTAAATTTCCCAGTATAGGTTTAACTTGGAATTTTAGCACATAAAACACATCCATTCAGCATATGTGTCTTTGGGCGGTTCTTTACAAAACTTCTGTTTCATGCAGGCTTTTCTTTTAAATAAAGAAATTACAGAATTATTTCCAAAGCTAACAAAGAAATACATTTTGCACAAAAGAACCCCACAAAAACCCCACAAAAAACCCCCAAACCCCCCAGTCAAAATACATATTTCCAAACAATCAATCTTTCTTTTCTGTAACAGCATCAGTAATCAGCCTGTGACCACAGAGCTCTCAGTGAGTTATTATTGTCTCTTACCCGGAGTTTGAAAGTTAAGGCGTCGCAGCTCCACTGGATCTGTGGGATGGTGAGAGGGGACCTCCTTGCTGTTGGGTATGCTGCTCTTTCTAGAATCAGATTCAGCCCTCTTCCTGCATGGAGAAGGTGAATACACATAAACAGAAGACAGACATGTCAGCTTGACAAAGGTGCCTGAGTGTTTAGCATTATATTCTGACGGTAAGATGTTTCTTTCTGGAAAAATACTTGGTCCAAAGTAAAGGTACTATAACTATGCATGGTGGGTAGGAAAACCTACAATTTGAAATGGCGAAATGGTCAGAGAGAAAATAGCTGCATTCTGCCCTAAATTGATCCTCCATCCTAATACTTTACTATTATAACATTAAACTTATAAAAATTCTGACAATTCTCTATTTTGAATGCTATCTAGCTATACTTTTATAAAAAAGTAGCCAGCTCTTCCACTAGAACACCCCAAGTCATTGCAATTAAATATTTCTTATTTTCTACACAGAGCTCTGCATTATTATAAAAAACGCCCATGCATTCTTCAGGTATTTTTAATATGAGAGAGAACAGTACAGAAGACACCTATTCCAGAAGACATCTAGTCTTTTCACTTTCTAGGAAGTAAGAATTTTCTCTGTTAGCTTTCATGTCTGTAAGAGCTGTACTATGCAATCTTCATATGTCTGATCACGTCTACATATATTCAAGGCTTAGATCTGTATGAATATTTCTAACCAAATTAAGACTTTCACTGCAAAGGAAGGAAAATAAAACAAAAAAAAAATTGAAAGAATTAAAGAGAAAGAAAGTTGTCTATGTTTCCCTTTCTGTAGAGAGAAGCAGATTCCATGTGTGTTCTGACTGACATTTTTGTTAAAATCGACTCCCATTTTCTGTATGTATCATTATCTGATGTAAAACATGGAGAACCATGTTATATGAAGAGTAACCACTCTGCATTTTTATACAGAAAGTGGGATCTTCACTAGTTATCTGTGGGGTCCTGACTGAAAACACAATGTGGCTGATATTTTTTATTTAATATAAAATCAAGAAGCAAACAGAGGAAGAGTTATGTCGAGAAAACAGAACTGAGATTATTTTAAGGGTAATGACAGCAGAATGTTTTCCAGGTGCCCAATATTTATGTTAACATGATGCTATTTTTTTTCTAATTGACTCACAATGTGACAATGCTGAATCGGATTACTCCAGTCAATTTCTTGCTGCTCTTGAAATAATGAAGACCAGGTGACATACAGTGAGATTTCGAAAGTTATGCAAAAAAGCCAAACAGCAAGACCATTGCATGAATTTTCTTAAAGTCACTAGTCCTATGGTTTTATTGAAAAAAGTAAAAATATTTTACTTTAAAAACTAGTCCTATGGTTTTATTGAAAAAAACTAAAAATGTGTGGCTGTAAAAACACTCCATCTGTTCTCCAGTAAATACCTTAACATATGTATTAACTTCTCTTTAGTGAAGTAATAAAAATTTAAATTGCATTATTCTGTTTTTAATCTTTTTTTCCATAAAACTATTCTGCATAAACTCATTTGAGATTCCTTTCTTTTGGTTTTGACTATTCCAAACTCCTATCACAGTAGCACAATGCCCTGGTGCTCTTTCTTCTCACTAAAGATGTGTGATGTAGCTTTCAAGAAGTCTTTTAATGTATTATTTCCTTCTCGTTATGTCTAAGAGTCTAAAGTCTCCTTAAGTTTCTGAAACTGTCCAGGGACAACCTTCATTTAACTTTTTTCCACTTGAAAGTTAATGCCAGGCTACAATTTCATATTAATCTAATAAAAGCACTAAAATCTCTTCTAATCATGTATCTGAATATTTTGAATACTTCTAGAATAACAGAATGGCTTATTATGTATTATTTATTGGAGGATCATTCTCGTTTTTTTTATCTCTCCAGCCTATAGAAGACATTACAATTCTTCCAGATTGTCCAATGATTTTGAGACAGGCGGGGGAAAAAATTCCACAAAGGACAAATGATATCACTGTATCACTTTCACTTGTAGAACTGTAAGTCAGCATTGAGTTTATGTGTAGGGAGCATTACAAAGATTCAGAGCAGTAACATTTCAACTACAACCATGTATTCCTTCAAGAACTTTGGTTATTGTGTACAGCCACTGATTCCACTTCACTAAAACATAAATAAAACCATAGGAGCATTGTAGAGCTCTGCTATCTCTTGAAAATTTACCTCATGGAGACACAAAAAACCCCCCCAAAACAAACCAGTGAAACTTTCCTGCTTGTATTTCATTACTTTCCAGTGCTGTAAATAACACGGCAAATCCTGCAGTTGCCCTCATACTGATAGATTACTGCCTACATTCACTTAAGACTGACAGATGCTTTGTCTTAGATCATTATCATGATGACTTCTTTTTTCTCTTTTTTCTCCATTTCTGTATTAAATGAAGAGTGATTATTTTTCACTTCTCACCTGTCAGGTTTACTGCTCCATTTTAATGCAGCAAAGAGGGAAGAAAAGGTGAAATGTTAGTTGACCAGCGGCACGGAGGATAAGCATGAAAACAGGAGATACAAGAAATTTTGATTTGTAGTAAAGATATATAGCTAAACAAATTAAGAAATGACAGCTCATCAAAATATTCAATGCTTAGAAATCATAGAATTAATGGAGGACACAAGGTCACATCCAAAGAGAATCTTCTGTTGAAAAATACACCTCTTTTAAACACTATCTGCCAAGAAATGAGACTTAAAATTTTAGCCAGTAGATAATGGAGAATAGGTGTTTAATTTGAGCCATGAAAGTAATGTTAACATTACATTGAAAAATTACATCTCACTGAGATGTAGCTCCCTCTTACATTCTAGAGAGAAGAAAGATAAGAGGAGGGAGAAGAGGAAAAATGAAAGTGGAGGGCAGACCAGAATGGGAAGGAGAGAAAGGGAGAAGAGGAAGAGAAAAGAAAGTGAGAACAAAGTTAGATACATGACACACAAGAGTTGTTCTAAATTAAAAAAAACAATAAATGAAAATTTCTAAAACTATTTTACAAAACCAGGTAATAAAATAACAAGAAATTTTTAACAGTACCCCAGAAAGCAAGGGAACCATAAATCTTTTTCCAATGAAATATTACACGCCTTTTTAGATTTAGAATGAATGTCATGTACTAGAGGTCTACAGTGATCTGTATAGATCTGTAGTGACCTATGATCTACAAAGATCAGGTAAATAGGAAAAATAATTTATTAGCTCTCACCAACATGTTCTGTTATGCACACACACTGTAAATACAGTGTTAATCTTTCTGCATGTTGATCATAATAAACAGGGGTTCTACAAACATTTAATAGCTTGTATTCTGAAATGACCAGATTACACACATTATGAAAGTCTTTGAAATGCTTCATCATCACTTAAGATTTCTCTTTGTCCCGTTTTGCATTGCTGTTCTTTTTTTTTTATATCTTGGTGTTTTCTCTCTTAGAAGCATGTTTCTTTTTATATCTCAAGATTCAGCAGGGGACCAGCAGATCAAAGGAGGTGATTCTGCCCCACTACTCCACACTGGTGAGACCCCACCTGCAGTGCTGCACCCAGTATTGGGGTCATCAGTACAAAAAATACCTGGATCCGTAGGAGTAGGTCCAGAGAAGGGTAACAAAAATGATCAGGGAGATGGAACAGGAAAGGCTGAGAGAGCAGGGATTGCTCAGCCTGGAAAAGAGAAGGCTTTGGGAGACCTTACTGCAGCCTTCCAGTACTGAAAGAGAGCTTATAAGAAGGATGAGAGCAGGTTTTTGTAATAGAGCCCATAATGACAGGACAAGGAGTAATGGTTTTAAAGTGAAAGAAGGTAGATTCAGACTAGCTAGAAGGAAGAAATTTTTTATTATCAGGGCTATGAAACACTAATTAACTAGATTCCCCAGAGACATGATGGATGCTCCATCCCTGGATACTTTCAAGGTCTGTGAACGGGGCTCTGAGAAACCCGACCTAGTTGAAGATGTCCCTGCTCATTGCAGGGGGTTGGACTAGATGACCTTTAAAGGTCCCTTCCAACCCAAACTACTCTCTGATGCTATAATTCAGAGTGCCAGAGTTACTATGTTCGAAAGATTTAAGTTCAGGCTACAGTCTTCTGAACCAAATCAAAAAGCTGCACTTCATAAAACAAACAACACAGTGTCTGTCAAGATGGCTTTAGCTTCTCTTCCTTAGAAATGGAAAAGCCTACAATGAGGAACCTTTTACTCTTCATCAGTGGAAAACTGAAATTAGGGAATTGGTGATTTCTTAGAAACTAGGAGGAATAGCCACATAAATTCATTTGTTAAGAAAAAAAGAGAAAAATAAATCCAAAACCCAAGAACAGGATGACAGGATGCTTTATGGGGACATTCACTCTTCTTTCCAGTTTGTCCATTTCTGAGAAATACCACACAATTTCTAGAGCTCTTTAACATTTACTAACTAAGTTCCTAATCAACTAAATCCTATGTAATTGAACATGTATCACACACTGAAGTATATGTAAACTGTGACTCAAGCAGACCTCCTAATGGTAAGGTATTTCATCTAGGACATACACAGGTATTTCATCTAGGACATACACCATCTATCTAGCTTGGTTTGCTCGTTTGAGATTTTGGATATAAATCTCACTATGCTGTATAAGATACTCCATGTTTGAACAAAGAAAAGGTTTCTTTTCTTGTCCACAAGAAAATGGCCAAAAAGGAAGTGAGATTTATCTAATTTACTTGGATCTCTTGATCTGATTGTTTATAAAGTTTAATAGATGGAAAGATCTGCTCCAAAATAGGTGTCTCCCTTTACTACATCTGCAGGGTGGTTTCACTGCTACAAGGACAGAGAACACTGAACTGGTTAATGGCCAAGTCAGTTCCATTTGCCAAGACACAGTCAATGGCAACTCAGGAAAAAATAGTTTTTATTGTGAGGATAGCAGAATATGGGAACAGGTTGCCCAGAAAGGTCGTTGAGTTTCCATTCTTAGCTATACAAAACTTGCCTGGATATCTCTCTGAGCAAACTGCTGCAGGTGGCCATGCTCTGAACAGGGCTGGGATGAGGCAAACTCCAGAGGTGTGGCCCTTTGATTCTGTGAATCTGTGAGCTCTTCTGCACACAGTACATTTATTAATTGGCCTCATCTGTGCTGGCTATTATATCGGTAGTATGTCTGATTACAAAAAAAGGTACTCTTCAGTATTTTTCCCATCTATCACTGCTACTTACTAAGCTGCAATGACCTTTTGGCTATATTCTAATATATTTTCCAAAAACCTATCGATGAAGTATCTTTGCTTTCAGATTTTAAGAAGAGTAAATGCAGAGGCAATAACCTTTATACAAGTTAGCAACAAATAATAAAGAGTTCAAACATGCATCCCTTGTCTTTGTCACTGTTAAATATACTTCAAATCAACCCATGCAACTTATCCACACTATCTAATAATACCTGTTTTAAAGAAGGGCAAGACTTCTCCCCATAAAATTATTCTTCTGGAAACTGCAGTCATAATTTCTCTGTGATTGTAATTAAAATGTATAAGTAGTATTGTAAATCATGAGCTCAGTGGTCCAAGTCTGTTCTCAAAGGTTTCTTTGGACAAAGGGAATTAAGGATAGTTGACCTTTATTTGAGTTACTGCTCTTTGCACTTCAGAAGACACTGTCATTTCTTGGTCATCCTCTTTGCACTGCACATCCTTCAACAACATCCTCTTCAAGACTTTTTGCATATATGTTCTTAATTAGACTGATGCCCTCTACTTTCATTTTCTTTTCTCACTATCATACTTGTTGCACTTATAACCCAATATATTCTAGAAATATACTTATAAAATTTCTGTATCCACAAAAATTGCTTGTTTGCCTGGTTTTTTTAAACATATTTTTCCCATCTAACTCCTTTAGCCACAGTAAATCCATTTAACTCCGAAATTAAATTTCACTGTTTTCTCAAAGCAATATGTTAAATATCCCAACTGTCTTGTCACTGCTCTTCTACAGTCAGTAAGTCTATCAAAATCCAGCAGTAAGCTTGCATTCAGGTTACATACTCTTGAAAAAAAAATCCAATTATATACTACATTTTTACAGAAATGAAAGCTCATAGAGGACCACAGGCAGCTAAAACTGCAGTCATAATTTCTCAGAGGTAATTTGCCAAATCAGTGCTGTTTAACAAATTAGAGTAAATAGCTGAAAATAGAAAAATAAATAAATACATATGGACATTTGCCCGAACAGTTCTAGTACAAGTAGTAAATAACAGATGGAAAATATGTCCCCCATTCTCAGTGAATGACAATCTCTTCACACTACTAATGAACAAATTTTACCTGCTCATATGTGGAATATTGCCTTCTTTTTTTTTTTTTTTTGGTAATAGATTTGAAGTTTATTATTTTGATTCCATAAATGTAATCAGTAACTCCAGAAGCAGTTGCACATCTGCTTAATATACTACTGTTAGGATTTGTTTTGTAGAATGGGAGAAGATTTACTTTTAATACTTCAAAATAATCAGAAGAAAGGACTATTTCACTTTTAGCACATTTCCAATAACCAGTTTTTGAAGTGATGGACAGGAACAAACAGAGTTGCTAACTAATTAGATTGGCTGACACTGTGCACTAACAGAAACATTCAGGAGACAGAGTATCTGCAAGCAACAGATTGTGTGTTATGCTGCTGTATGATTACAGCCCTAAAACCACTCTATAAATGTATATCTATTTAGAATCCACAGGAAAAGTTAACTCTGGACTGGTTATTTACTGGTTTATTTACTGGCAGTAAATAAGAGCTTGAAAAGAGCTCTCTTCATGAAACTCCAGAGGTATTTGACTGGAGATGCTAAAGGCGGGAATAGCATACAATCTTGGATTTAAAAATTTATATGCAGGTAACAGCACCATAGCCATTAGTGTTAGAAGACATACTTCATTTAATAAAATTATTGCTAGTGTGCCACCTCCCCAGAAATTTACAGCGTCTTTATAATATTCTTCAGTAATACTTTATCAATATATTTTAAAAATGCATTAGGAATGAAATACAAAATTCAAAAAACCTTTCTGAGTTTTATTCTTTGGTTTTGATTTAGTATCTTGACCCCTGTTAACTCATTTACACTGTAAAAGGCTGCTACATATAAATTATGGCATCATACACAGTTTTCACTGAGTGTGTTGTAAGGCAGAGGGAAGTCCTTTGTGTAACAGCAAAACTACATCTGTGTCATAGACAGTGAAAGAAGAATGAGTGAAATTTGATCTCATTGCAAGATTAATAGAAAACAGCTATTTGATGTCTCTTTAATCTCTCAGATCAGAGCTTCAAATTCATATAGATGCATTGCCAAATTGAGGCCAACTGTCAAAAGTTAAAATTCAAATTACTTGAGTGGAGATGAAAATCGCATTTAACAACAAGCTGAATGTAACCCCTAATGTATTACTATTATATATCTATAAACAAGTTTTAAAAAGTCAAATGTGCAAATTCCATACATATTTATGTGCAAGCACACATTTATTTTCTTCGCATACAAATGTATCTTTGCATACAAATGTATGCAAAGTGGAAAAAACATTTAAATGCGGAAGTGTTAATACAGTGTCATCAGCAGAAAAATGAACCCACATACCTGTAATTATTGGAAACTTTCAGTCAAAAATTTCTTCAGCATTCTGGAAACCATTAATAAATTTCAAAATATCCCAAAGCAATGACAGTTAATACTGTGGCACAAAAATACACTGCGGAACAGCATTACAAGGTGGCCAATATACAGGGGAAAATATATAGTATGAAAACTAAAAGGTAAACCTACCTTTTATAAAGAAGTATAGCAATAACAATACAGATGATAAACACCACTGCAAGAACTGGTCCAACAACCCAAATCAAGCCTTCTTCCTCATCCGTAATTGGCTGGGGATCAAGATCCATTGACACAACAGGATCTGAATATGGGCTTGTTGCATACATGGTCTATAGAAATAAAAATAAATCTTCTTTAATCATGAAGGAATGCATTTAAAATATCAACTATCCTGCATCTAAAATAAATGTAAAGAAGATAATGATGCAATGAACACAGCAAAGTGGAAATCCTACTTTTCTTGAAGCCAGGCAGTATACAAACCTGGAAACTGAACACTCTGTTGTTATTACCATCTTTATTTTGTGTTCCACATATTAGCGGTGATCCGCGGACAAATCATGTAGTACAGTCTTTGCAGAGCACTTTGAAACTTAAGCAGAGAATGAGAAAATGAACAGGACACTGAGAATTACAATCCACCTGTTACCAATTTTTGGGATTTGTTTTAGTTTCATACTGGCTTAACACTTTCTTCCTGCATGATATGAAAGGGTACTTTTGACAGAACTATAGATAAAAATAAAGGGGACTGAATGTAGGAAGTTCCTTGAAAAGGGTCTTATGGCAATAGTACAGTGAATTTTGACCAGCAAAACACTGTATTACAGAGTATACCTACACAAGGTGGAGACAACTTGAATTTAAGACTGAAAAATGGGGGAATTCACTGTAGAATAGAAGGGAAGCTAAACACTCAGTCTTTCATAAGGATGAAACTAGAATTATGAACCAACAGAGGTTGCTGAAAATCTTTGCTTTACTAGATGGTGTAAAGCCAGCTGGCCTAGGATAAGGCCTGTAATAAGAAAATTTTTTTATTATTATTATTCTTGTCTGCCCTGAGATGTTTGATCTGTGGCTGAGTGTAGAGTTAAAATTACAGACTGGAGAGGCTGCAGAGCCAGCCTGCTAAAGCTGGATCATTTTAAGAACTCTGAGTTACAGTAAAGTCAGGAGTGGAGAATCGTTTGTACGTATTTCTTCTCTGTGCTGGAGTGTCTTCGTCAGCACTAAACCAGGATTTGAACTACAGCTCTTGCAAAGGACTTAAAAACTTGATTCAGTAGTAGATCAGAAATGTCAGCTAAGACAGAATAAGATAACCGGGAGAAGAGATTAGCTTCCATTTATGTTTGCAGTGTATTGATAGATGCCCTAAGCCAGGACAAGTGTTATCAAAGCAGACATGTTTTTTTTACACTTCATTTGGCCTTATTTTGGGCTCTGGGCTACGACAGTGTCTGGGTTTGAGATAGGATTCGGATTGGCAAAGCTGAGGCACTTACACTTACTGAGCTACTACCTATGCTAACAATCTCCAGTTATATTATGGCATTTATTACACCTGGCACCAAAACCTCCCTATGTTTTAAGTCCGTGATCATTGTCTGGAAATTGGGAAGTCTTCATGTTCCATTTCCTGAAACACTCAAGCAGACTGATTTTTTTTCTCTGTTTTACTATTCTCAAAAGATAAAAAAAGGTTCATTGCTACAAGAAGAAACTCTTTGCATTTAGTCTCTTGCTTTGGAGTGGGCAGCAAAAATGCCTGGAAAATGATATAGATGGATATTGAGGGCAGGAGTATAAACACTTACTACCTTTTCTTCAATAAATAGGATTTCACTTTTGATTTTCAACCATCCTGTATTAATGGCTTTTTAAACTCATTTATTATTTTAAAAATGTATCTTATTTTTTCCTTCCTCTTGATGACATCCTTAACATATTTACAGATTTTAATCATAGCGCTTTAGCTCCCATTTTACTAAGTTAAACAAACTCAGACCTTCCCATGACCTCTTTTAATTCAAGTTCTCTATTCTACCAATCAACAGAGAAATTCCGTGCTCTCTGAAGCCTTATGTAAAATGTAACATCAGAACATCAAGAAAAACATCCCTTGCAAGTTACAAATCATAGATCAGTAGGACCTGGAGTCCTAGATGAAAACAAACTACATATGCTGAGAGCTGATACCCTGGAGCATTGAAAGTCACTGAAAGTTGAATCTCACGCACTCTTAAAAATTCTTCGCAGTCTGTGACTACCCCACGCTACTCAATCACATAAATGTTTCAGACGGCATGCTAAACCACATATTATCCATAGCCTAAGTCCAGTAATGCCTTTTGAAATCTTTGAAGAGTAGGACCCTATACAGGTCTTGCCATATATGTCAGTTTACAAACACATTTCTTCCCGCTTTTTCATCCTGATTTCTAAAAAAGCAATAAATTTAGGTCATTTACACCTTAATTAATATAAAAAAGCCAAGAAACTGCACTTCGTATTGAGAAGATCAATTTTAGTATAGGTAATTTATGACACATAGATTTATGGCCATTTAACTTCATAGTCAACAGCTGTCTACCTTCTCTAGTTTGAACCTTTCTGATGCAACAACTTCAGAATCACCTGTCTAGGCAGCCCGTGTCAAAAAGTGAAGAGAGCTTTTGATTTATGTTAGAGCTCCCAAGAGGCACTTACTTTCCTTTCAAATGAAGCTATGTATCCAAAAGTACCCAAAGTGGAACTAATTTCTCATTGTGTTTAAGTAGGCACATTCTGTTGACACCAAAAAAGCAATTGTAGTGTTATACACTGCAAGCATTTGACTAGAATTCGGAGTATTGGGGTTGGAGTTTCGAGTGATTGAACCTACAAATGTACCTGTCAGGTTTAGTTACCAATTAGAAACGTACTGTATTACACACTGTATGTTAAAATTCTAATGTGCATTGCACCTTTCAAAAGTCTTATATCTGTCCTTTTTTCTCCTTTTTAAATAAATTACATGCATTAGGTTAACTCATGCATAAAGGGATGTAACTACAAAATGAATTATGTAAAGAGGAATGACAGCTCATTATTTAATTCACCTCAGGAATTTTCCCTATTACTGAATTATTTTCTAACTTTCAAACAATTTACTGATATAGTTGTTATGGAACAACTGTAACTAAAGAGGATAGCTGTGTCTAGTTCAGTGGATCTTTCCAAGAACCCTGTAAATGCTACACCATTATTTGATAGTAGCATCAAAAGACAGCAATTCTTTTAAATACGTAAAGATGCTGCTGCAGAGTTCATATCTCAGAAGCTGTGTCCATGGTCACAAGTAGCACAGCATGTAATTTTCAAAGGACAGCAACACAGCTAATAAAAGGTTCTTAGGTTTCAGCTATACACAGAAGTAACGCACAAAGGTGCAACCAGAATAGAAGAGTTTAAGGAATTCATGGGCACTGACTTAGGAAACACTTTGCTTTGAAGATGCTCCGGCATATAACATTTTAAAAAAAAAAAGTTTAGGGAAATGGAAAAAGCATTAAAAAAATGTTTTCATAATGGTGTAAGGTAATTTTGAGACTGAAAAACATTAACTAACTTACAGATTCTGAGTGCTCCATTACAGCCAACACAAAGAAGACGTATTCTTGACCACTCTGCAGTTGCTTATTCTCAAATCCACCATAATGCTTCTTATCCCCCAATGTGAATTCCGTAGGAAGAACTTCAAAGTGAGCTGCAATATATGGCTTTAATTCAACTTCCCTCTCAAGACGAATGCTTCTGCGTTTCCTAGCTATCTCCTTAAGCAGCTTTAGAATGAAGGGAGGGAAAAGAAAGGGGGGGAGAGAGAGAGCAAGCATGAACAGAAAGATAACTGTAAACAATTTTAATGTAACTTATTGACAGTGTAACGAGAAAATTTAATGCATAACCAGGAACAACAAAAAACAATTTATCCACATTTCATGGGACATATCAGTACCACTAAATCAATTCTTGCAAAATCTTCCAGTTTCTGGTCGTTCTTGTTAAGATAAGATACTAGGAGGCAATTGCAGTGCCCAGACTACAAACACATTTTTAGATACTGTCAAGTCTAGGAGGAAGTGGGGAAAGGATAAGAAAACAATATACCTTCTCTGAGTACATATAAATACACACATCATATTAAATATTTTCTGTCAACCTATGTATCTATGTATCTATCTATGATCTATCTATTTATCCATCTATCTATCTATCTATCTATCTATCTCTATATTAAGTCAATCATAGAATAGAATCATAAAATCAATTTTGTTGGAAAGGACCTTTTAGATTGAGTCCAGCCATTAACCTAACACTGACAAGTTCACCATTAAACCACGTCCCTAATCGCCACAACTACGCATCTTTTTAAGTATCTCCAGGGATGGTGACTGAACCACTTCTTCTGATAAACAAAGCTAAAATTTACATCAGTACATTTGTGACAAGATTAGATGCTAGGCTCAAACTCAGAAAACATATACTAAATAATAAAGGAACTTAAACTCAGCTAGTAAAATCTGTGAATGAATTACTTACTAAAATAGACAAATGCTTCTTCAATAGCTTTTATTGCTTTAGATATACAAGTATTCCACGAAAATTAGTCTGATTTGATTACAAGGAGTCTGAACTTTTCCTGTGTGATAAATGATGACTTCTAAGGCCTCTTTATGGTTCTCCTTGTTTTTCACTTATGAAACTTATTCAGTGTCCTGTAGTCTTATAGTTAAATCACAAATTTTTCTAAGGTCACATCGTTGTTCAGTCTTTTTAGCACACTAACAGTTCTAATATAGTTGATTAGCACAAAACTCACTGCTAGGAGGAGGAGACAAATCTCCAGAGTGAGAAAGAGATTAAAAAAAAAATACTAAAATCTAATCTTAATTATATACATAAATTTTAAAGTACATGTTTAGTCAGAGAAGCCCTCCACATGATCATGGACTCACAGAATGTGCTAGATTGGAAGAGACCCTCAAGGATCATTGAGACCAACTCCTGGCTCTGTACAGGAGAGTCCCAAGAGTCACACCATGGCCCTGAGAACTGAACTCTCTCAGGCTGTTGCTGTGACTACTTCCCTGGGGAGCCCATTCCAGTGCCCAACCACCCTCTGGGTGAAGAACCTTTTTCTAATATCCACCCTAAACCTCCCCTGACACAACTTCAGGCCTTTCCCTTGGGTCCTGTAACTGGTCACCACAGAGTGAAAAGATCAATGTCTCCCCTCCACCTCCTCTCAAAAGGAGAGGTAACTGCAATGAGGTCTCTCCTCAGTCTCCTCCAGGCTGAACAAACCACGTGCCCTCAGACATTCCACATATGGCTTCCCCTCAAGGCCCTTCACCTTCTTCAATACCCTCTTGATTTAGGCGACAGCTTAGGGAGCACTTTTTTTTGCCTTCCCCTCATGGGATCTTGTGTTTTGCAATTACACAATTAACAATTCCAATGCAAATAAAGCAATCTAATATTCACTCTGCTACTGAGAAAGAAGCTTTTAATATTGAATACTTTGATACCCCTTCTCACTGACTTGAATATTTCAAGGTTACAGATAGATATGAAAGCAAGCAGTGCCACCTGGATCCAGGCTTCCTTAACATTGAGGGCATCTGGATGTTACATCTTCAAAGATCTACAGAGTCAACTGCTTTCCAGCTCTAATGCTGAGTCTGTTCCCTGTTGCAGAGATTTTACATCCATTTAACTCTATCAATTTCCATGCCATGACACAGAAGCTGGTACAGTGCAATGGATCCCCTGAGCAAAAAAAGAACTGACCATAATTTGAAACTAGAAATCATTATTCCTTACTCAAGGACACTATTCCAATCAGCAGTCCATATTTCTCTTTCATTCTTCCTAAACAGTTTAATGAGCAGCTAGAGTCAATTTGCGTAGTATAAAAATGAGGGCAGCAGAGAACTGTAATACTGAAGAGATTTCTATTTAGTTACTTTATTGAAGGTGACTCTCACATCTGTTGGTAGCTTCTTATGCCCTGGTTAGAGCTACTAAATGCAGAACATGATGTAGAGACTCATCAAAGTTTGTTCCAGGTTAGATCAGCCCTTATAGGAACTGCTGAGGGAAGCACTCTGAAAAGTTTGTCTCTGTATGATGCCGCACTTTATAACAATGGCTATGCAGAGGGCTGAGCACTGTCTGTCTGGAAGTCTGCCAAAACACGAATACTGGGGTAGTAACAGCATATGCTAGTTAAACTCAGGAGCCACAAATGCAGCAGTACTAGTAGAGGTATATGGCTTGTGCCATCCCCAAAGGTAACTGGTACTTCCATGTACCACTTCCACCAGAATTTAAAGTTGTGTGTCTGCCTCAACTAAATTCTTTATCATATGTTTCAGATCACAGCATATTTACAATTTAGATTACAAGTAACTCATAATAAAATGTCAAAATACTGTAGGAGTACTGCAATCAAAATTAGATTGAGAGGCAAAGAAGAATGTTTGATCTTGATTATTTCTCACTTTTGAAATAGTAACAGAAAATGCACATACTGGAAGAAAATTCAATGCTGAAATACAGTATTAGAGTGATTGGAAACTGATTTTTGGCAATGAATGCTAAAAGTTAGTTAGCATGAGTCAAATAAAATTAGTTCGGCTTTTCAAAGGCGGTTATTCACCACCTAAGGCCAGTTAAACTTAGGTGTGTTCATGTGTAGATAAAAACTTTGTCAGTAACATTGATTGCACATGACTGAGTAGACCTCAGGTGAACCTCCAGCCTCATTTATGTTTCATATGTAAATGGGGTTGCTGCCAAATATCATTACTTGCTCATATATCTCCCATTGTTCTTTATATACAGATTTCAATAAAATTACTGAACTCATTTAAGACTTAACATGGAAACCTTTATTTAAGTTTTACTGCTTACAGATCTAAAGTAATCTTACAAGGTAATACTTACTGCAAATCATAATATTTTTTTCTCTTTCCTTTATTTGCATGACATGTCTATTTAAAGTCACTAGACTTCATGGTACTCAAAATAAAATGAAATTTTGAGTTAGTAAAAAAAGACTGAATCTCTGATAATTATTTTTTGCATATACCAAACATGTAGTCCATTATCTGCTCTTTTAAAACTAGGCATCTGTCTTAGTTTCTTTCAAAGATGAGGTTCAAGGAACTGGAAGATTAGGTATCTACAATAAGGCTGAAGAGTCTTTTTGGACTGCCCAGTTATTTAATGGAGTTAATACTTTGCTAATTGTGTTATTAGCAAATACTTTTCTTCTGACAATCTAAGCAAAGTATTTAGAACATGGTTTTTCAAAAAATCTATTGCCCAACCATTTCTTATACTAGACACGTATCTGAGATCGTACTAAAAATATAAATATGCACAAGTATCTTCACTTGACCATCAGGAACTATTTGCTCAGAGAGTAAGTTTTTTTTCAGGGGGTGCTGTTTTTTCTTGTTTTGTTTTGTTTTTTGTTTGGTTAGGTGTTTTTTTTTTTGTTTGTTTATTTGTTTGGGTGTCTTTTGTTGGTAGAGAGTTTTTCCAAATGTATTTATTGTGGTACTGTGTTCAGCTTGTCAGGAATAGCATACTTAATAAAATGCATACACTTTCCAAAGCTGGAGGCAAACCAGTGTTTTAAATAATAGAAACTGAATGAGTTTGCATGATATGCAATTGCTGCCTGCTTTTAACGTTTTTCCCTACTCAGCTCTTGCTGTATGTATTGGTGACAATTGTAAAAGATATATCAAGGGGTTTAGTTCTTTATCAGAAATAATTTTCATTTTCCAGTCAATGCATACCTTATTTCTTCCATCATTAATTCTACAATGTGGGCTCAATTATATCAATAGAAGTGGGAAACAACCCATCCTGACACAAATATTTCTGAATTAATAAATGCTCTTCATCAATCTGTTACACAGACTAAGGCAACACAACTTGCAGGATGATTAAAATGACCCTTTGTTATGGGAATCAGCAGGAATCATAGAAGTTAATTGCCAGAAAGTTCAATGTCATCTGGCACCTATCCTTTAATCTATTAATGCTGCTGAATGTGACTACAGTCTTTGGATGTTAAAAGTGGGTGGTAATACTCAATCAGTTTCCAATACTGTATGAATGTGGCTGCCAGAGTTTTACTGTTTAACTGTATTTGATGTCACCTATGACTATGATCATGAGCTGATGGCATTTACAATCCAAGTTCTTTTAAAGGGAAGAAGTTAATAGATCAAAGCAAGCCATGGCTGCGGTTGAATGAAGTGAGATGATCACATAAATGAAACTGGTCCAGAAGAAGCGCACAGTTGAACCAGTCAGTCATCATGCCTTCCTCTAAACAGTTGTCTTTAATGTTCTGATTAAGGATTTGCCTGTTGTTGTGATAAAAACTGAAAGAATTCAATTTTTATTTTGAAAGCTTCCTATGATACTGTTAGTCTGGTGAAGATCTTTATTTTCCCTATATTTCGGTGCAAAATTTGAAACTGATATCCATTTGGTCAATGGCAGGAGAGAAAAGAAGCTTTATGCTTGCTTGCAGGTGATCAACACTTCCCAGTAATTGTGGGCGATTACAAATTCCCAGTAATTACGGCAAAGCATATGGTGAGGTTAACATAACATAAATCTGTAACATAACTCTCTTGAATCCACCAAAAGAGAAGAAAAAAATAAATGGGGTCCAGTCAAAAGATCAGTATATCAGGAGTAAAAAAGCACCTGATTATGATCTTTGAATTGCAGAGATATTACATGTACAAATTACCACTGCATCAGTATGACATCTAAAACCTTGGCCAGATACAACTAGAACAATAATAACACCACCACCTGTCTTTTACAAAAGTCTCTCATAAGGAGCCTGTGAAAGAGCTTTAAAATCATCAACATTAGCACTACTACAAATTTACAGATGGAAAGAAGAAAGACAAGTTTGCATGAGCTATACTGCCCTTCAGTAAAACAGAAAACGGATGAATACTATACTTCCTGGAATTATTACTATATCAATAACATACTGAATTGATTTCTAGCATTGCTGGGGTTATATCTAAAATGGAAGTAGTCCCCCCTTTTGGATTCATGTCATTCATAGTTTCAAATGATGACATGTTGCTCTTTTCTTCCTTGTTCATGCATTTATTTCTGAGCACCAAGTATTGGTAGAATGGAGGCTACTTCTAACCAGAAGTATTACAGTATATAACAATCAGTTAAAAACACCACCGGAAGGTCAAATGTTAAACTGCAGTGCAAATTACAATTTAGCATTTGTTACAGACTTAGTAAACACCCCTCTAATGAGCCAGACCTTTATTACAGTTCATATTGTTGGTGATCAAGCTTTTGCTGACAACTTCTTTCACCTCCTGCACTTTTGCATCACTCTTTCCAATAGGAAAAGAATAAAATATTGGTGTCAACAAGTACCAGACACTCGGTATTCTTTATTGCAACTTAATGTCTTTACTTAATGTCTTCTCATTTAAGTAATTTGAATTTTTGTTTTAGTCTCCACAGGCTAATTCAAATACAAATATAAAGTATCCTGACAACTGAAACTTTTAAAACCATTGAGTTAATTACATAAAACTAGCAAGACTACTACTTTAACAAAGGAGAAGGAAAAAAAACCCCACACCATATACAGTACCTCATCTAGTTCCATTTCATCTGGACTCTCCCACGGTTTGATAAACTTTCCACGAGACCTCTTCAAAGGCACAATAACTATGTAATAGCCTCTGTAAATGAAACAGTTGGGAAAAAAGTGAAGTTGAAGGAAAAGGAATAGATAAATTAGTGGAGTCGGTCTGTTTAGAGGAACTTAATAGGAAAGTGGTATGTTGAGAATAAACTGCACATTAATATGTCACTGCAGCCTTCCAAACATAGCTGTAAACATCCACACTCTTGAAATAAAATTGTAAAGCATTTGACAAACAAATGGCACCAATTACCTGCCTTTTCGTGTAAACAAATAAATATTTATAAAAAATTTAATTATAATGTACTAAAATGCCTACATAAAATTCAAGAGCCATGGTTATTTGTGCCCTGCCACCATCACACTGGAAAAAAACCCCAAAAGCCCTGAATTGAAATATATTACCATGTATTGAAATCTCAATTACCAACCCATCTTCCCCCATTTTAATGTATAATCAGGGTAGTAGGTTAACAAAATGTATTTGTTAATGCTAGTATTATAATAAAGAGAAAAGAAAGCAAACATGACACACTCTGCACCCACACTCTCTCTCCTTTTGACAATCAACCACCATCAGCTTTATCTACCTAAGTATTCTGTTCACAGTCACAGGTAAGAGAGCTTGATACATGCTCTTTTTATAGCTAGGGTTTGCAAATTACATATATCGGTTTTCCTCAGAAACATTTTCCTGAAAATATTTTCTTCCTCCCCATCCATGGAAACAAATAAATTATATTTTCTAGTATGGCAGAGATCTGGTACTTTCATTGTTTACTTCACAGAGTCTGGATATGTGTCAGGCAGATCCATAACTTCACATTAGTGTGAGGCAAGAAGCAGTAGAATCACAACAGCAGGACATGCAGGATAGTATGATATAAATCTTCTTGATAAACACACTTGTCAAAAAATCAAGCACTCTCCATCTCAGGGGAGAAGGAAAGAAACTGTTTTTCTTTGTTTCTAGTAACAAAAGCTTATTAAGGTGGTATTGGGTCTCCATTATGGAAGATAATTTTAGTGTCTCAGGGGCCACCTCCTCTTCCAGTCTGCCTTTTTTTTACAACCTGTTCAACCTTCTGCAAAACTATTAATTTTACTCATGCAGTGCAGCTGAAAATCCTAAGTAATTAACAAAAAAGAGTCTACAGAAAAGGAGCTGCCTTATAACTGACTAAAAACCATCTCAGTCTAAGCCTCCTACATAAACTTTTTTACCGTACCAGCGCAAGCCATTGATCCATTTTAATCACCTCTTCTTACTTAAAGCCCTTTCCCATAAAATAAATGAAACAAAACTTTAGATTTTCAGCTCCTGTAGAAAGTACATGTATTCATTAAGTCTTGTGTTAAGAAATTTGAGAAAGTTTTCTGTGGAAGTACCAAGCTCCAAGAGGAGTGCTGGGAAGAAGTGTTGCCCACAGATTTTTAACTAGTGTTCACTTGCTATATTCCAGTATTTTCAAAAATCATCTGTGGCATGCATTCTTCTAGTAACAATATTATAAATCATCTTTTAAAAGATGAAAAACTGTAAGGCTAGTTGAACCCGGATTTAAACCTGTATAGGTCTATCAAAAATACTTTGAATAGCAAATCCTAGTGAACACTGACTTACCCATGTATACAATAACAACCTACATATCTTTTCTTTAACAGATGCCTAAGAATCAAGACAAAAAAGAAGTGAGAACTTGCCCCTCTATGTCTTTCAAACATCAAAGACACATACTTATCCTTTTCTTTCTTTTGTCTTCATCTTTTTATTTTTTAAGCTAATGGAGCATTCATACATTTTTCTTGTCAATCAAGGTACATCCAGCATGTAAATATAACTTTCACACTCTTTCTCACTTCCTTCATGAAAATCTCCCTCATAACTTTGAAATTCTACTAAGACTTCCAGCACACACAGAGTATTTTAAACTGAAAGAATAAATAGATCAATAGTAAGAAGAAAAATGAAAATGTTCACACCAATATACAGTGCTGCAAATTGTGACAGACAACAAAGTTCTGTGATTTTTAGTTAACTGCAGAAAATGTAGCAGCTCCTGAAAAACATGTTTTACAGTTTACTTCATTATTTGCTTGTTTCTTTTCAGGTTGGTTTTTTTTTTGGGGTGGGGGGAGTTGGAAGAGGGTGACAAATGAAGGGTTTGTTTGGATATTGTTTTATCCACTGAGTATTTGAAAAGCCAAAGTCTTCCACAAAACCCTGTTTTTAATTAAGACTCTACAAAGATGTAAGAGATTGCGAGAAACATGAACTGTCCTTTACACAGAAAAATTGCTTTGGAATAGCCCAAAATACTAAAACAAAGAAAAATTAAGAATTTACTCCCTTGAGCTCAGCAAAAGAGATACATTCTACTAATCATTAGGTGAGCTCTGCACCAATTTCTATGCTGTATCACCACCAAACATTGACAAATACTACCACCTTTAATTACAAAGATTACAAAGCCTTTTATAACATTACCCTCAATCTCACTATCTATACTTCATTAGAGCAAACCATTACCTGTTTCACTTTCTGTGTAATTAGTATTATTGAAAAATTCTCAGTACTTCATTTTAAGCTAGGGACAATCCTGAGCATATATAATCTACCAATAGAGGAACAGCATGTCTAAAAATGTCAACATGACTACTACATGAATTTGTTCTTCCCATACAAAAACTAATGCAGAATAACCCCACTTATTCTAGCAAGCATCAGGTCAGGTTTTTCTGTTCAGTACGTAGTTGCTTTGGTATGCCTGTTCCAAGGGTCAAGCCAATCTTTGTTGTCGTGTTTTACTTTCTCAAGCCTGATCAAATCTTCCTAGAAAATAGATGTATGAGTAGGAGATAGATTATTTGCAAAATTGGCAGCTGGACCCTGTAGATTTAATGTGCCTTTTCTGATGTCACTTAACCTCTTTAACTTTTTTACACTATTAAAAAGAAAGGAATTGTCTTTTATTCCAGTGCTATCTTCTGCTACTGTTTCATCAGCTATCCTGCATGTTTTTCTCTCTGTGAATGCTCTGCCCCATAAATCTTTTTTGACTCATTCCATCTTCAGTCTTCCTTAGCTGCATTTGTTACTGACCACATCTTACTCAATCTAATGATAATGACTACATTTTTCAGTTTTTCATCCTTTTAATGTTTCGAAGTCATTTATTTCTTGACCTTACCCGCCTCAAAATCTTCAGTCAGTAATCAAAAAGGGGGGCGGCTCTCTGGAAAGCTGCAAAAATCCACCAGGGAGAGGACCAGATGAATCCCCAACAACATTTAATGACTGGCTCATTTTCCTCCCCATTTCTTTTACATTACATAGGGGAACCTTACAGACCAACAAGAATCACTATAAGCAGAGCAATAACACTTATTGATTGTATCATGCTTCATGTTTTCCTGGCAAATCTTTATTGTCTAACCCTTCTAATCCCTGCTGACCTGTGCTCTCAGGTCTTTAGTCCTATTTCTGTTGTTTAAATTTCCACACCACCTGTTTCCTCCCAAAATCAATGTAACCTCTAGAAAACTTATGATTTTTTAGCGAAATCTCTTGTTTTCTTTCTGAGACCAGTGGAGAGGACCTGGTATTTTTATCCCGATAAAAAACATCAGAATTGATTAATCTGAATTAATTTAAGTGCAGTAACAATTCTTTAAAACTCTGAGTACTTCAAGGAGCTACAGCAGGGTGGTTATGCATTGATGGGTTATCCATTCTTTTTGAGGTGATATATTGCTCAAAATATAACTGATTTTCTGAATCCCTCATTTTGCAGTCCATGATGAAACACAATAATACTCTAAGAAAAATCTGCAAATCGAAGGACAATCAGTCTCCATACAAGTCTTACATACCTGGTATATGACAGACTTAGAAGGTCTAGTTGGAGCTGACATAGAGTGATCATCTATTCCTACTACCTCTCCACTTCAGGGCTGAACAAAAGTTAAAAGAAATTAAGGGCATCATCCAAATACCCCTTGAACACTGACATACTTGGGACATTAGCTGCCTCACTAGGATGCCTCTTCCAGTTTGAAAACACGTGGACTAAAGAAATGCTTCCTGGTTCATCTGAACCTCACCTGATGCAGCTCTGAGGCATTGCCTCATATAAATGGATCTCAGGAAGAAGAGAACAGCAGCTCTGTCTTCCCCTCCCCTCCTCAGGAAGCTGTAGAGAGCAAGGATGTCAGCCCTCAGCCTTCTTTTCTCCAAGCTAAACAAGCCCAAAGCCCTTAGCAGCTCCTCACAGGACATTCCTTTCTGTCCTTCCGTCAGCTTTGTTGTACCATGTTGGATGCACTCAAGGACCTTTACAACAGAATTTGACGCTTGTTCTTGTTAAATTTCATGCCACTCATGACTGCCCAGTGTTCCAATCCATCTATCTATATCCCTCTGTAAGGCCTCTTGTTCCTTGAGAGAGTCAACAGCACCTCTCAGTTTACTGTATCAAATATTACACCAGTATTAGTTCAAACACTACTGCAGAGTACTCTGGTCTCTGTACTGTTACAAAGAATAAAGCCATGGTCCACCAGCAAGAGTGAGAATGATCATCTCTCTGGAGACAAAAACAATGGTATGTCATCCATTCACTCACTTTATATTCTCATTTGAGGGTACTTCTGGAAGTTCCACAGTTATCATGCCATCTAAGTTGGTCTTTCCGATGAAGACCGGCTTTGTGCGAAGCACGTCTGGTGCAGTCTTTGCCGTTACTCTGTGCTGAAGACCTCCAGCACTATTCCCTCTGTTAGTCAGGACAAACGAATATGACGTCTCTGGCTTCAAGTTTGTGATCAGCTTTTGAGTAGCACGTCCATCAACCTCCATTTTCCCATCATCATAAAGGATCTAAGTTAACACACAAAGGTAGTTTTGGTTACTAGAAGGCAAATGATGCTGTCAAGCTGAATTCAGGAATCAACCTAGCTGTAAATTTAAAAGGAAAGTTACTGGGCATTTTAGGGTGTAAAACAGTACTAAATTCACTACTGCAAGTAAACTTCGTACTTTCAGAGGTGGAAAAAACCCAACTACATTAATCTAAAGCAATGTAAACACTCCTGAAATCCAATTTCACAGTTTCAAAATAAGTAGCTTTTCTCAACCCCAGAATTTATAGCAAGGCACTCTTGTTAAAAGTATCTTGACTTTTTCATTCACACTCCTTATTTAGAAAGGTTTTTGTACCATTTAGTTCCTAAAATATTGTTCTTCACTTGCCACTGCCTGAGATGACACAAATGATTAAGAATGAAGCACAAGAAATTCCAAGCAGATTGCATGTTACATTGAGTCTGTATCTGGATAATGCTATAGTTAGTGGAGTAAAAGAGTTGTAAATCAAAAATGTGTTGTACACTAAGGCGACAAAACCCAGAATGGTACTCAATTCCAGTCATTATGGAAAGGACTAGGAAAAAAGAAGAAAAATTTTATTTTCTTTCACTGTTTTCTTTAAAATACTGTACCAGTGAATGAAAAATTAGCAAGGTGTTCTTACCATATTAACCAGCATATTAACCAGTATGAGCCTGACTTGGAAACACTGCCACACTACTGGAAAACTCATATTGCCAGATGACTGAATTTAACAGTTTGGTTCAATATTGCTGATTAATATGCAATCTTAGAAACAATGATACTCCCAAAAATCTACATGTTCAGTAAGCTACCTAATCAGGTGAATGACATTGTCTAGTTTCTGTTATTTTCTCTTGTAAAAATGGAGAGTAACTTACTTTGAAAGGCAAAGCTGAATTGTAGTTTTCTGGAATTTCCCAGGACAGCAAAACAGAAGTCTTCATTACTGCTTTAACATGAAAATTTTTTGCAAACACTGCTGGAAGAAAAGAAACAATGTATATAAACAACATCTTAGAGCTCAGATCTTGTCATATTTCCACTGCTACTTGGGAGTATTAGCTTTCCATGTCAAAAATCAAGGATTCAATTCTCCTACCTGTTTGTTCATATTTAAAGATCACATTTAAACTCATTCTCACTCTTATCTAGTGACAGCTCACTACACACATTTTCCTTACCTGAAAATATTGTGCAGAAGTTAGCCAGAACTTGCTTGGCAAGGGACAACTGAATTCTAAGGCATCCAAAACATATTAAGATTTACATACTTTACCTTTTGTGTTTGATGAACCTATTTTTATGAATGGGCCGGTCAGTTTTATTTACACCTTCAAAAACACTGATATCCAAAGACCGATACTCCTTTAAAGGTCAACGCCACAAGCAGACAAATCCTACCTTGATCCACGGGTAGTGTCCTGAACTGGACACTTGGACTATATGGACCAGGCCCTTTGCTTGTGTGGGCACGTACTTTTACATCATATGTGGTATCTGGTTTTAAGCCAGAAAGTGTCATAGTGGTATCAGCAGGAACAACAGGGAGTTCAACTGGCTGGTAAGCAACATTGATATCTCTGTACAAGATGGTATATTTGGTGATAATGCCATTTCTCTCTGCCAAGAGTGGCATCTGCCAAGTTAATTGAACTGATGTAGAAGTAGAGCTTTCCGAGTGGAGATTTTGGGGAAATCCACTGGGTACCTCTTCAGGAACAGAAATCTCTTTAACCATCTCCTCCCCAAAGCCCACTTTATTTCTAGCTGAGAGCCTGAAGACATAAGAAGCTCCTTTGTGAATGTCTGTGGCCGTGAAGTGATCTTCCTTCTCTGAGAACTCCATAGTCGTTAATGTATCCATGTCTTTGCGACCAAACTTCAGGCGGTAACCCTGCAGCGGGCCAAAAGTTTCCACAGGAGGATGCCACTGAATTAGAGCCGTGTTCATCTGTGTGTGGCTAATCACAAGCCGAGGTTTGCCTGGAACTGTAGCACAATGTTATTTGAAGAGGATAGATATAAACACAACTGCACGTAAAATTTTTGAGGCTAGTTTTAGCAGGAATAGGGATATATTGTCTCTTCCCTCGCTCTTAGTTCCACATATGACTGTCCTAATGAAGAAATAGTGTCTCCCTCCTGCGCTATTAAGTCATACAGTATATGGAACTGCAACAACAGAGATATTTACTGCTTTTTTGTCTTCTTCCCTTACCATTATTTCTAAATACAGAGCACATTCAGAGGCACAGGATCTAGGAACACAAATCAAGAAGTAAAACTTCCAACAAACGTCTTATGAATGGTTCTGTCTCACAAATCCTTGTTTGCAAAAAAAAAACCCAACAAAAAACGTACTTCATTTATTTAATCCAAGTCACATTTCCTGTAAATGGGAAAATAATTAATGAACAAGTTACAAGCTTCTGGATAGGTTTAACATAACTTTTATCTCATTAATAGTTGAAATGTGGTAGAAGTCAGAACAACCTTGCCCTCAAAAATCACTACTACATATGACAGAAACCTGTCATTCTAGTTTCCATACACAAATCACCTCTGCCTCCACTGTTTTATCATAGAGTGGTAGCACAGTTTGGAATTCAGTGTTTTCACTAAATATGAAAATATTGATTATTTAATATTTCATTTATAAAAAAATATGATTTATTTTCCAGCATGGTTTTCATGCACATGAACTGGATTTCTTTCGAAAAAGGCTAAATTGGTAGCTCTTCTTGACCTACACACTACATACAGGCACAATCCTAACTGGGACCCATTGGTCCAAACTACTGATTTGTATTTTAGAGAAGTTCAGGCTGCAAATGTGATATGGACATTGAGGAGGATTGAATCAGCCCAGAGAGGACTGAATTAGTCGTAACCAAGACAGAAATACCATTATACAATTTATACAGTGTACGTTTTTGGAGTCCCAATATAAATTCTCATTTACTGTTTCTATTTATTTGATTAATAATTTTAATTTATTCATATCCATTTGTAAACACTTCATTTATATTTTCATTAATATTTCAATTTCAAAAAAGTCAGTTCCTATTACAACGATTTATTTGATAATGAAACATATCTATACTATTTAGAAATCTGGTGTTCATTTTGTACCACTGCCTGACAATTGAGAGGTCAAGAGACTAGAACAGTTTCGGGAGTAGTACTGAAATGACAACATAGTCTTCAACAAAGACTAATTAATTTCATCTGCATTGGAAGCCTTCCTGTGTGAATGTAACTGCTGCACTGTGAGCTCTGGTTCCTGTATTTAAACACTTCAACAGATTTTATTACTTATCTTCAGTTCTGAGGCACCCAGCAAATCAGATTGTTATTGTCAGAAGGTCTACCTAGCATTCCATAAAGAATTAGGAATAAGGAGGGAAGAACGGCATGCCTTGAAGAAAATTCTGCATTTAGTAAGCTCTTTCCTCATTACATCTGTCTTAAAGCCATGACATTGCTTCTAATTTCATAAGAATTATAGGTAAGTTTTATATAAATTTTCCAAGTATCTTTAATTTTAAATGTTGAGTTCACCTGGTAGCATTATTGTGGAATCTTGTGAGTGTTTCCCCACACTTTCTGCTATGTAAAGACTATCTCTCTGATTAGTTTTGACTTTTCCTCATTGATAACTACAAGTCTTTATGGAACAATGAGAAGGCTGTGAAGGCCTTTTGCAGGCCATATTTTTCTCTGCATTCTATTACTGGCACCAGTGTAGCAGAGGAAAGAATAGTTCACCTAAAAAGAATAGTAAGTCCTTAATTAAAGAATAACAAACTTTCTAGAGGAGATATTACTGGAAAGTATCACTAAATTATTTTTGTGATAAATTGCCTTTTTTTTTGTTCTTGCAACAGACTTCACAATTAGAACTACATTTTAACCTTTGTGGTAACTACATTTTAACCTTTGTGGTAACTACAGAGAAAGGAAGAAACTATTACTTGCTCTTGATCAGAACCAGGGAACTAATAAGGTTTACTTATCCAACAAAATAGCCTGTGACTAAAATAATAAATAACAATGGACACTTTTCTTAATACCATTAAGCCTATCTGATGTTGCAAAGCAGATAAATTTCTTTTTATTTCCAGGCAGCTTTCAGCTAACATTTACTTTTAGTTTGATTACTTATGAATATTACAGTCTTTTGGGACAAATGACAGGATACTGTGCAATCATATATACAGTTGTGTCATAAAATAGCTCTGTCTAGAAATTTCTGATAATAACCGAGATTTTCCATGAACCTAAAATAACTGAAATTGTCAATAAAATAAAAAAAATTTAAAAAAAATTCTCTGATCTAGTGAGGTCCCCTTCCATTACTACATGGCAAGACATCTCATATACCCCTTTGCAATAGACATTACTGCTGCAATGGCTTGCCACTACCAGTGGAAGCTCACGCAAGCTGCCTTTGCCCAATTACCTAAAATAATTTCCTTCTGTTAGCTGCTATAAAGCTAATGTCAACTTTCTTCTTTTAGCTGAAATCTGTATTTCAAGAGTGCTGTCCACTATGAGAGCAAATGACAAGTAATGGACAAGCTATGGTCCTACGAGATTCTTCAATTACTGTGACACAGAAATTAAAGGTCTGATTAAAATCTTCATAAAAGATGTATGATATCACTGACTAGTAAGTCTTCATTTTTATCAAGGTCTTGTTACTCATAAATTTCGTAACTTCTGTCCCAAGTAATTAAATAAGTACTTTGACTTAGAAATGTTCAGTAACCATTTTTCTTCCACTGGATTTCAATAGTGAGGAAAGAAAACTGAATATAAAAGAAAAGCACATTCTTGAATGAAAATATCAACAGCATTCAGTGACTTTACTAATAACTGAACCATACTCTAGGCTTACTTATGTTTGGTGAATCTTTCCTGCCTAAAAATGTAAATTATGTCACTAACTGGACAGCTGAGTAGTTACTTATTGTCTGTTCTCTGGTAAATGTTCAGACATCTATTCTCCTTTCATATCTCTAATGGATATAATCTCAGTCATTCAAACTTTAAAAGTTAGAGTAGAAAGTCAGCTCCTTCATTGTAGTATTTGAATAGCACCTTTTCATGAAAAAAAATCAAATGCAAACTCAAAGTGAGGAGGAGAGTGCATTACAGACCTACAACCCTTTGGTGTTAAGACATCGTTCCTTCCCTTGTGTGATGTATTCTCATAGAAAGACAGCGAGCAGGAAGCTCTTGGAACTGACTATGTTCAATGTCTCTTTTTTCAACAATCTGTAAGAAAAATCTTTTTTCTTACAAAACAACCCCAAACACAGCAAGCTGTTAACACCAAGTGAAGAGATTTCATACAATCTGGAATGTATGAAGGAGCAAAATGGTAACTAGCTGTTAATCTCAGGAACAAACATTACTTGTTCACAGGATTAAGCAAACAGCAAGAACAGTGTAATATGTGTTACATTCACAGAAATGCCTCTGATTCTCTATTGCTCTTCAATCAAATTTATATGGGACATAGGATTTGTTCTGTCTTTTTAAAGTAGAAGCATCAGAGATCTTCTGATCAGGAAGAATGACACACGAACAGTCAATAAGGGCTAAATGCAGTGAAACTTTAAATTTTGCAAGCACATTTCCATAACCTATGTTTATGCCTAGGAACTAATAAAAATATAATTTATATAATTGTGTTTATTTAAACTGGGAATTGAGCTTTAAAAAAGAGTAATGGATCAAGTGCTTTTTTTTTCTTAAATCAAGTGCCGTGCATGCCAGAAATACATATCCTCTTTTTTCCCAGAGCATGAGAATTCAGGAAAGATAAGAAGTTAGAGGGTAAGTTTTCAGCAATAGCCAAGAGTAATGACTCGAATGTATTCTAAGACCTGAAATGAAATATTGTACATCCACAAAAACTGAGATTTTTCCATGGAATCTAACAAGAAAAGGATATAGATGGTTTTGATATTAATGCAAGATGTGTTCTGCATTCAGTGATTGTTTCAAAAATTGAGTCAGCCACTATGAATACAAATAAGTATGAGTTTTGGACTTAATCTATTAGCATAAACCATACATTGTTATTAAGAGAATTTGTAATGATGCTACACGTGATTGCAATGGAATATCCTTAACGGCTGCACTACAAACCCTTGAAAATGAACACAATACCTATAGATTGTGAACATCTGTAGATAAGCATCACACTAAAGCTGTGGTGGCATCAATTGGTTAAGCTATGCCACAGGGACCCACTAAAAAAAAAAAAAAAATGTTCCTCATCTAAAAGCAGTTTCGTTCATTCCATCTGTGCTAACTGCTGTATTGGTTATGCAGTCAAGATATCCACCATCTAGAACCACCTGTGGTCAAACACAGACTGAACTCAGTGGCAGGGTGTATTTTGCCCCAGTTTGTGGCTTAAATTACCCCTGAACCAATATGGGCTTCAGAGTTTCACAGGATGGACTTTCATTCTGTTTTCCAGTTCTCTGCTTTAATAATCACATTCATCTGAGATAAGTTGTGAATGTCATACAGATGGGCTCTCTCAATGCTTTTACTGATAGGCAGCAGTGTTGCTACTTCTGTGAAGATCATGAAAGCCCTTTACAAGTTTTTCAAATAGTCTCCTCAGCTCTGAATTTCTATTTTTCCCTCTCCAAGAAGACACCAATCATAGTGGAAGAGCTACTAAAAACTATAAAGTGTCCTCATCTGGAACTGAGAAAGGGACAAAGACAGAGTCACTGGCTCTATTTTTATCTAAATAAATGAAGATCCAAATACCGAAACAGAAAATCCTATGTCCTAGAAACACTCTTCACACAGGAGACTTCCAAACAGCAGGAACAAAAAAGCAGCAGAAAAAGTCAAAGGATCCATTTAGAGCTTAATCTGTATATAAGTATTACCTGCGCCAGTAGTAGATACAAGTTTGGGTTTGCTGCGTGCTCCGTCACCTTTAGTTGTATAGGCTGTCACAGTGAAAGAGTATGTGGTTTCAGGCTGAAGCCCAGAAATTATCATTTCCTAAGATGAAATAAAATAAAATAAGAACAATTAATTTAGAATAGATTGTTTGCCAGGAGAACACAGAATCCTTTAGAAACCCCCTCTGTATTACACTTCTGAGCTACTGGCAGTGATAGCAAGCATTTGAGTGCACCAGCAGACTGTACTGTGTGAAATACTCGATAATGCAAAACATTTCACTCACTTAAGCAATAAAACACAGCACACATAAATAGTATGCCTCAGGTAGTTTAAAGCAAAAGGCCAAAGGCTTAGTGGTATGAACAGTGAATAAAGTCTTCTGAAATACCTTGCCTGAGGAATACTACTGCAATTGTGACACACACGCACATGTAGCTATGAGAAACTCAGTTTACCTCAGTCATTGACAAAATATCACTGATATAGTTCTAAAATGCCCAGTAAGAAAAATGATGCATTACACTTTGTAAATAATGATGGTTTAGCTGGACAAGAAAGCCTTTTTACTTTCATAACACTTTAACTGCAACCTGTGTCACTGGGCGGACTGTGCTTCTAAATATCTGAAAGGACTTCAGAAACAACTCACTCTTCAGGTCTAAAAGAACTATGTAAAGGACCACTAAAAATCTGGTCAGAGGATACATCTGACAGCCCTCAAATGACAGCAGCTACAAAACAAGTAGTTCTTCAGCTAGTGCAAAGTAACAGCAACAACATCAAACTGTAAATATCAAAGCAAAGGGGTGTCTTTTTATATGTGCACACACACACACATGTATAGGCACACAGAAGATGGTGAACGGTGTACCAGAAGTGTACTACACTTATGTCCTACTACAAGGACAGCAAGAAGAGTAAGTCCTGATACTCATAATATAAATAAATCTTACATGCAAATATAAAGGGACAGTGTTTGGAGGTAACTGATGGGCCCAGAGTCCCCAGCTTCCAGCCTCTAACCACTGGACTACTCCTTTGCATTTTCACATGCCTGAATGAATTTAGACTAAATTTCAATGCTGCCAGAGGGATGGTGTATTTACAGATCCAGAATAAATAGCAAATGTGCAATCACACATCCCTCAGATGCAACAGCCATGAAAAGTTAATATAAAAATCATGGGCCAGACTATTCATAGTATATGGATTTTTCAAGACAGTGGATATGAGCTTAGTAAGGAGGGGATTGGAATTCAGCATTGTATTTACAGTCAGTCATTAGCAGTATAGAAATAGAAAGATAATGATTAGAATGAGTGGGCAAAAGAGCTCAAATGAAAAAAAAAAAAAAAGCCCACAACAAAATGAAACTACACGTAACAATCTACTGCCAAAAGATTCCCTTCTTAGATGCTATCCCAGAATTTAATTGAACTGTAAGGCCAAAATCAGTAAGAAAGACTTCACATCTTCTATAAGAAAACTGCACCTGATACTACCAAAATTAAACTGTAAAAGCCAAAAAACTCCACAAAACCACAAAACAGAAAGAGTTTTGAAGATATCTGCCTCATCTAAAACAACCAGTACTTCATGATGTAAGAGCTATGACTGCATGTAATGTTTGAAAGTGTGGTTTGGATACAGCAAACATTATGTATAGGCATAAACACTGCAAGGCGTCTGGCTTTCCTGATAGCATGTATTTATTTTATCCAAAAGAAAGCACAACTGACTTCTACTTTCAGTTACACAAAAAATATTTAACCTTAAAACGAATACAAAAGAGTACAAATATTGGTATGTGACTCTGAACCCTGTTTTATTTTTCAATCACCTTGTAAAGAAGAAATTGCAAAGCAAAGTTAGTGACAGCCATCAAAAAGATGAAAGCACATATCAGTGCTGCACATTTTGGCATCGTGCTAAACCCCAGAACAGGCAAGCAACAGTAACCCTACTCTCCCTGGGAAAATAAATAAATAAATTTAAAAAACCAACAAAGCAAAAAGGTGTCATAAGAGAGA
This sequence comes from Oreocharis arfaki, assembly GCA_013398015.1. Lineage (NCBI taxonomy): Eukaryota > Metazoa > Chordata > Aves > Passeriformes > Paramythiidae > Oreocharis > Oreocharis arfaki. Next base: position 148,970 of record VZRR01011619.1, read on the forward strand.
ATGTTTGATGTTAGGAGCATGCATTTGTGCAAATGACAAAAACACACCCTGCAAAACAAAACCAAAAACAAACCCAAAGAAAGCACCAAAACAAAACAAAAAAACCCCCATACAGTGCTACAAGCAAACAAGCAAGACAAAAAAATCCCAAACCAAACACACAATGTTTTTCTGCCCAGTCAAAAAGTACTTACATGTTCAGTAGTATCATCATATTCCCACTAATTTACAGTAAAGGAAGTTAAAAGGAAAAACAAAAGAAATAAGGAGATTTGTAGCCTGGTTGAGATAAAGTTTTCTTCTTAATAGTAAAATTAATATGAAAGATGTCTGAAAAAGTCATACAGTTGGAACTATTCATGTAGAATCACATGAAATTTGGTTAATGAAATCAGGCCAGGCATTTCTTATTCCATTTCTGCTTTCCTTAAAATCCAGCTATTTCTCTTTCATTGACAAATAAAAGAAATAGCGAATCCTCTTGTACCACGTAGTACTCTTTTATAATAGTTTTTATTAAAAGTTACCAAGGCAGAATTGAAGGCTACCTGGTTTATTTAATCATGTTACCAGGCTATATGCTTCCTAAACTAATTCAATGCATTAAGTCTTGAAACCACACTGATATTTCACCATCAAGGTCTTCATACCTGCAGAACCCTTGATCACATGTATCACAGAAGTACAATACACAGGAAGGAGTGGTGGGAAGAGATAGGAGCTGACTATCCTGGGTGAAACAATGGCAAAAGGGCAGGTCAAAGCTTAACTTGACAAAAGAACTAATAAAACTTTTGCAGTTGTGATACTTGGACTCTAATATTTCATCTAGTCTCCAGTTACTGACCTTCTGGTGTTGAAAATCATTTTAATGCACTACCACCAAGAGGTTGAAAGCAAAAATTTTTGAAAGGAAGAGGAGAACCAAAGCACACTAGCATGTCCTTTTCCATCTCCTCTCCCTTTTCCCTTTCCCTTCCCACTTCCAGATCTACTTTTATCTTTATCTCCACTGACTTTAACCTGTAAGAACACCATGTTTTCCAAAATAGGAAATGGGAAAGTAAGAACTGGCAGGGAAAACTGTAGCAAAGTCCTCTGGAAACACAGTATTTTGCAAATAGGGTCATGAGCAAAATGCAGGTGTAGGAGACCTGTTCTCCAAAAATGTCTTTGTAAAGCTGAAATTTAGAACTAAGACTGGAAAGGAAAAAAAAAAAAAAAGGCAATCTCCCATTTGTTTATACACATAAAATGCTTACAAAGCAGATTTTACTCTTTGATTTAGATTGATAATTTCTTTTTATTTCCAGTCAATCCAGTCATAAACTGTGAGCTAGCAGCGAAGCAGTGAGACGTATAATGGATAATAGTTTCCCATAAGATTTCTCCTTCAGTGTCATGAGCTTTGGAAATCTTTAAGTTTTACAGAGTACTGGTACATCTCAATCAGTAAAATCCTAGTTTGAGAAGCTTTTAAAACTGGATGTTTTCATCCTCCCATAATATCATCTCAAAATTTACAAAACAGATGGAAAATTTTGCAATCTAAATAACTGCACACCTATTCAAACTAAGTTGCTCATTTTAATAAGGTTCTTGATGTGAATAACGAAAATTATAATACCTCAGTGGTTTCTTAAGTTACATTAAGAACACTTATTTCTTGTGAAATGTAGTGAAGGGCATACAAGCTAATCACAGAAACAGTGCAATAACAGGCTAACACAGGCTTCTGATGATTCTAGGCTGAAACAATGAAATAGGAGACGGGTGGATCAGGCTGTGCACAGTTTACTACACTGACTGTGACCGGGATAAGATCACCCTGATGCTTTAGAACTTCAGAGTATAGGCACAGGGTGAAGTCTCCAGATTTAAGGGAATCAGAAGAATGACACAACCTAGCATTCAGCTGCACACCAATAGAGAAGAGAGGGTCTAGTTTTGGCCCAAGGACCTTTAAATGCAAGCGTTCTGAAAAAAAGTTTTTAAAATAGAGACAAAAAATTCTAGCTGGTAGACTGATAAATAAAAAGGAAAAAAAAAAAGCCCTTAACAGCAAAGGGCAGTTCTGGATTGCTCTCTGGTAAATGAAATGTTTTCACTGTGACCTAGAAAAGAATAGAGTGCCCCAATTACCTGTGCATCTGCCAGCATGATGTCCTTTAGCATGGGCTGACCCTTTGGCTCTCCATTTTCCATCCTCACGTAATGGACCTGGTATCCTCGTATCTGACCGTGCTGCTTATTGGGCACAGGCGAGCGCCATGAGACTTTAACAGCAGTAGAGTTGACAGCCTCTACCTCGACTTTGCGAGGAGGACCACTAGGAACTGGAACAACATCATTGGACAGAAGAGAATTACAGGCACCTGTCCCACCCCTGTCTTTCGCTTTTTTTTAAAAAAGGGCAGACTCACTATGTTGTCTTTGAAGAACACAAATTATTCAGCAAATGAAAATGCTCGACCAATCTGTTCTACCTTTCAGTGAAAAGATCAAAAAACATGACTGATGCAAAAAATGGAAGAAAAAGGAGTATTAGAGAAATAGAAAAACATGTAAAAATGTACAAAAGCCAAGGAAGATGCTTTGAGATTCAAAGCATTATAGTACAAAGAGATATTTTAATCATTGAAATAATAATACTGTAGTAATAACAAAACCACAAAAGATTTTTAAAAAGTTTTCCTTTTTTTTTGTTTGTTGAGTTCTATGTTTTATTTTTGTTTGTTTTTTTCCTCAGGATAAAAAGGAGGTGGATTACAAGGCTGTCTTCTGTCACTTTCAAGAATGGAAGAAAAGAAAATGTGTGGAGCATCAGTTTTCCAAGATCAAAAAACAAAGCTAAAAACCAAAAAAAAGACAACAAAAAAACCTCACAACCCAAAAAAACCCTCAAATCAAAAAGCACAACATGGAATAAGAAAGCAGTTTAAAAAAAAAAAAAAAAAGAACCAAAAAACCAAGACCTGAGAAAAAGTTTATAGACATAACTGTTTAAAAATGACAATGACTGTAAAATCAAGGAAAAGGCAGAAAGTGTTTTCCCTAAGAGTTTTTTTTACATTAAAGAAGGAGCAAGAAGGATATGTATGGGCTCAAAGGAGCAGCAGATTCATGTCACTTGCAAAAAAAAAATATTTTCTGATAAAAAAATCCAAAAACACCAAATAGAAAAAAGGTGTAGAAAGAACAGTCTTTGATTAAAGAGCTCAAAGGGCGATAATATCTGGTTATATTTGGGAAAAAAAAGAGGAGCAGGAATATTTACTGTTAGCCTATACAAAAGACAGCAGATGACAGAGTCATAGAGGTGCAAACTGATGTAGTGGAGGCAACATACCATCTTCATCTGTCCGAATCAATACTGCTAAGCTCTCTGGGCCAGGTCCAACATCAGTGTGAGCAGTCACAGAGATCCGGTACTCAGTCCATTTTTCCAGCTGTTCCAAAAGGTATTGGGTACTGTCCGAGGAAATTCCCAAAATTTCATGGGGCTTGACATCTTCTCCATCAATCCCAATGTACTTGATGGAGTATGCAGTGATAATGCCATTCTGTTTTTCCACCGGTGGAGGTTTCCAACTTACCAAAATGCTAGTGGAGCTGGGGCTTGTGCAACTAATGTCTTGAGGAGGAGCTGATGGCTCTAATTTCAGTAGTGGGTTAAAGGAGGATTTGAGTGGAAGGACAGAAGTGATTGAAAAAAATGAACAAAAGAAAAAATAAAAATAAATAAAAGAGAACCAAATGAAAATAATAAATAAAAAAAAAGTAGAAACTCAAAAAAGCAAAATGTCAGATAATCATATGCACCTTGGCTTATTAACACGAGGGAACTGAAAATGAACAGACAAACTAAATGGTGAAAAAGGATGCAGGGGAAATATATGAAAATGAAGCCTCAAAATAAAATTACCTACCTGTAATTAAAATTCTTCTTGAAATAAAACAAAAACGTGACACTTCTATGACTACTGATCTAGCTTTACAATCCTTGCAATTAGTGCAAGCTATAATATTTTAAATAACACATGTATTTACTTACAAATTTGGACATATCCCCTTCAAGTGGCCTTACTTTCCTTAAGACAGAAAATCTCTTTTAACAGAACTCCTAAAAACTTGCAATAATTGCTAGAAATTGCTCCATAGGTTGCCATTTTTGCAGCCTTTCCACTCTCAAAACCAAATTACCGCTTTCTTTTTTAATGAGTCTGCCTGACACAAGTCAACCATAAATTACATTTAAATCAACAGCATTTACTGAAACATTTATTGTAGCTAACATACTAGAGCATGCAGTCCATAGAAGATGAAGAAAGTCTTAGTCAAAGATTTACCTACCAGGAAAAAGTGACAGGCTTGTTGATTCTGACTGTAACTTGTACTTACCCTAGATCAGCTGTCAGTTTTATTTTTTTAACTCCTCTTGGAGATACCTTTGCTAGCAAAGAATTAATCCTACCAGTAGTGTATATTACTTCTACTGAAAAAAAAATCTACCCCCAAACAACATATAAAGAAAGCAGGTATTCATTTTACAAAGAGAGTTTACAAGCTCAGCTCATCAGAATGAGAGTTTCTGAAGAAACTCATTTGTTGAATCTCCTGTCACCATCACCACTCTTCCAGAGCAGAAACGCTCATCTTTACTCATTCGTTCTCAAATGAGTCTGTTAGTATATTTACTTTTTCCAAGCTTCAGAGCATTTAAGCACGTATGTCATTCCACTTTCAGTGAGGCAAATCAAGTACTGAAAGTTAGGTATGCATTTATGTGCTTAAATGCACTTTGACTTAGCAAAATCTGTACTTACTAGCAGATCATTTAGAGCACCAAAAAAAGGAGCCTAATTCAGACTCGCTAACAGAAGGAGGGGATGTGAACTCCTTTCCTGCTTCTGCCTCCCGTCTTGTTAGAAAAACATACATTTAGTGTGCAAGACCTTTATCCCCCTTTATATCCCCTTCTCCACCTTTTCTTTCCATTTCTTAAGGGAAAAAAGAAACAAACAGATACTTAAACATACTTATAATAGTCACATCAAAAAAATTAAATCAACAGAGAAGGCCTAAGACCCTGCTGTGACCTACTGCATTTACACATGTATCTTTCAGTTCCCTACAGCTCTTTCTACAGGGATCAATGGCTTTTTGCTCAGTATGGTACACTGCTCTTCTGAAGGGAAGACAGGAGGGAATTTACTAGTATTTCGATGAACTAGAGAAGATGGATGGGAGAACAGATGAGAATTTTCACATCTGGGGTTGTTTTCATAGACTAATTCTGTAATCAAGTACTCAAAACAAATGGATCCCCTTCTACCACTAACTTGTGCAGGAAGAAAAATACATGTAAAATGTCCCTTAAGGGTCTTACAAAAAAGAAATAAATCCCTGCAGCATCTTCCTCTGATACCAAGATGAAAGGCAGTAGCGCATTCTGGTGAACATCACTAATAAAATCACAGAAGCTTATTAATTTTTAATCCATTATACTCTGAAAATGCGAAATATTGTACTTACATAACTAAGGATAATTTGAAGGCTGCTTTACCCAGTTTTATTAATGCATATGTGTTTTTCTTAATTGCGCATTTTTGAAAAAAAAAAAAAGTAATCTTTGCAGCAAATAACTTGGGTCTGACCACAGAAATCAACTGGATTTTGCTACTATCTGAAGACACAAGGCTGAGAAAAACATAACGCACTCTTCAAGTAGAAATGGCAATATATGGAAAATGCAGCCTTGGCTCCTAGGCCCCTATGTTTGCTTTGTATGCAGTCTAAGCAATCTTCACCCAATATAAGATAACAAGCATGCTAAATAGTTGAAATGGTTCCCAGAATAAATAAATATCTATTTCTAAATCAAATTATTCATTCTGAATTACTAAACTGAACAGTTGCCTTGACAGTATCTCTAAAACTAACCTTGTGTTATATAAGTGGTTTTTATACTTTATACTTCTAAGTGCCTTAGAAATGCCTCAGAAACACATTTAGCTTTGCTTAAAGGTGAGCAGCACTGTGTCTCCAGTCACACTAATTGATATTAATATATAACACTAACAAGGAGCGATTGTCCAATCACATGTCACGACTGCAAATTAAAAAGACTCACGTCAACTGAGAAACTGAATTTTCTGTTTTGAATGATCTTACTTTAAAAACAGGCAATTTAATTTAAAACAAATACAAATAGAACTGTACTAAGTTTTAAAATGACACATTGTAATGCAAAGTGTCAGGAAAGCATAACTTTTCAGGCAAGAATAATGCTTCTGGATGTAATTGCTGAATAGCTGTTTGTTTTAGTTAAGTCTTAATTTAAATGTTTTAAGGTGTATATGTAAGTCCCTGACAAATTTTTACACCTCATTTGCTGGCAAATACGATGAGTTTCATGATACTATTTCCGTAAGTGTCCAGTGAGAAAACTGTTTTTCTCCAGGTGGAAAACGACTGAAGATCGTAAAAAGCCCAGATTAAGACAACTGAACAAAACCAGAATGATAAGACACTACAGAAGAGTTGTTAAGAAATATCTGGTATAGTCTGAAATATTCAACCTGATCCATTCTACAAATTTTTGCACTTCAGGAAGATGCTGCAGAAACAACCTAGGAAATGTGCAGAGTGGGGAGGTAGAATTTTATTGGTTAAGGACTGTTATTAACGTACATCTATTGCATGATACAACATTTTACCTTCTTATAAGATAAAATTTTATTTTGCCAACATTATATTGCCTCCTTAGACACTGGTTTACATAGGTTGCTTTCTGAAGCTATGTAAAAGCCACTCATATATTGAGCTGATCCCAATACACCTCAAAAATACATATTTTAAGCACCCTTTTGCTGTATCAAGCAACATGAATACTGTATTTTGCTTTTTTCTCTGTTGCTGCCTCCCTGGGCTACTGAGATTAATCTCCTTAAGAAACAGAGGCAAAGGGAGTAAGTATTTAGAGGAAAGACACCTACTTGACTGCATGGTTCTCGCTGAGATTTCTGCTGTTGAAGCACCTAGGCCTTGAGGAGACCGTGCAGCTAGGCGGAACAAGTAAAGGCTGTTTGGCCTCAAGCCTTGCAGGCGATACGATGTGGTAGGTTCAGTGGAAACCCGTTGCTAAAGGCAGATAATAAGAGAGTGCCTTGATTAGTATTCAGAGACTCTGAATTCCACATATTGCCTATAGAAGAAATGCTTTTATACTCTGATAAAACCATAGAGAAATACTTAAGTTCAAGAAAATAAAGCAGAACAAAACTAAAATGGAATACATTACTTTTGACAAACATACATTAAGAAACTATTTTTTAAAGTCAACAGTTTAATGGGTAAAACTCAGAGCCACAAACACAGTTTGACTGAGGAACAAATAGCTATATACAAAGCTTTAAAGTCTTTTCAGACAATACCACAGAAACAAAGCCTTACCTATAGCTATCTTTTACAACAGTGATTTTATAGAGTAAGTGATCTTGGGTTTAATCTTGTAGTTAAATTTGTGGTCAAATTATTAAAACCAAATTCTTCCGGGGTAGCTTATTAGGCAGCATCCTGCATCCTATTTGGAAGTGAAATATGGATCTGGCCCACTTCTACAAAATAAGTTAGGAATTCACAGTGTATGTGTGAAGCTGCCATAAACACAAGCTCAGCTGTAGCATCAGCAATGACTTGAAGATGCAGGAGAAACCAATGAGGCTGACACTCTCCTGTTGCCATCTGAGACTCCTGGCTTCTTTCTTTTCTCTGTGACATCTAGTAATACCACATTTTCCCTACCAGAAGAGCAGTTTATTCTAAAGTTATGCTAGAAACACTGAAGAGGCCCACAAACTGAAAATTCTTTATGACGTAATGGTACAGAAAAAGTCTAATGCAGGTTTTAGTCTTTAGAAAGAACCTCCTGTTTTCTTCTCAATTATTATTGAGAGATTAGAAAAGCTCAGGATGGCTTACACAATGGCACAGCGAAAAAAAAATTATCTAAGGCTGAAAAAAGATTCCAAAGTTCAAGTATAAGTTCAAAAAAGGCTTAATGGGTCCATAAAATGCCCCCAAACATTTTTGCTCCCAAGCCTTTACAGAGGAACAGGCTCAGAGAGCCATAATCAATGTCTGAAACTGGATGGAATTTCTGTGGAGGATTCATTGCCATCTACAGCAAAATTCCACTGGCTGGTAATCACTGACAGCATTTTCTGCTGTTTACAGATGTTCAGTCTGTCACTAGCCTAACTGCAAGGCTTCACAAACTGAAATACAAAGGCATTTCTACTAAAGCAAGTTACTAACCAAGAAATTTAGGCCATTGCTGCATTTTATGTCCAACTTACTAAAGATCATTAAAAGCATGTACAATCTTGACACTTACTTCCTCCCCATGCTCCCCATCTTTGTAAACCAGTTCATAGCTGGAAATGGTATCAGAGCGTGGAGGTGTCCAGGAAAGCAAAATGCTTGTTTCAGACTCAGGTTCTGCTTTGAAGTTCAATGGTTGACCAGGCACTAAAGAAAAAGGTGAGTAGTGTTGCCAAGCATTTATTTGGATACTTCAATATTTTCAAATCTTTTAAAATGTTATCCGAATACGGCATGCAATATTACTTGTATTGATCTTACTGAACTTAAATAACTTGATTCACAGTACTGTGAAAGAAATTTATGTGAGCACAGAAAAAGAATAATGATACATTTAATTCACGATAAAAATTATCAAGGATTCAAAATAAATGTTTTTGCAGTGTAAATAATGCAAGCAGAACTGAAATGCAATTGAAGAGATGCCTGGTGTTGAATACCAGCAATCTAACAACCTATGTATGAAATTGCAAATACATACACCTATATATTTATGTGTGTACGAGAAAAGGCTAGTAGAACATGTGATTAGCTGAAATAGCCTAGAATAAAAGGTTGAAACTATTACATGCACTCCCAGATATGAAATATTTTTGCTCAGCTCATAAATAAAAGGTAGTAAACACATCATGTTCTTTAAGTAGACACCCACATACAATAGCCAGCTTGTGTAACCTGAGGAAGTTATAACCTAGTGAAGAGATATTCAGTCAATTTATCATTAAATGATATATTTCCATCCTTTAATGACTGGTATTTTTAAGACTATAGTTGAATTTCTAGTGACAAAACATTTTAATTGCAAGAAGCAAAATGCAATTTTGATTGCACTAGTCAAGAACATTCTCTGTTGTTATATCTTGTGCAATGGTCACAGAAATTATCCACACTAAATGTTATCCTCATTTACCTCCTCAAATGTAAAGCAAATAATAAGGTTGACTGGGAAAAGACAACAAATCATAACTATATAATTGCATCATGCATAATAGTTTTGACACCCAAGTTCTAAAGCATTACTTTCAGTTAATAGTGCTGTTGATAAGGCATGAAACAGTTTTCCACAGCATTTCTAGCTGTTCAAGAATAAAATGTGACATGCTCTCATTTTTTTCAGGGGAAAAATAAAAAGATGTACTTCTTAGCACATACTGAGAACAGGTGTGAGAAGTAGGATGTGACAATAATGATGGGTTCACATTTATCAGGGAAGAATTGTATTACAGCATTCCAAGTATGTTTCTTTAGTACAGTACAAGACCTAAAAACTCCAGAGAGCAAACTGTTAAAATAATTTGGTATTTTGAATTTTTTCTTCCCCAGACCTCTACAGAATATCAATTTGAGAACACCGCCTTTGTGCATTCTGGTACAAATTTGATATCTAATTTTCAACAGACAGAACCTTTCTACATGAAGTGCATATTCAAGCTCCTGGGTGGATGTTGGAAGTCTCTCCCCTTTTTTTTTTTTTTTAATTTATTTTCAAATTTTTTTTTAATGAGAGAGAGTAACAGGAGACCAATCTTTTACAGGAATAAAAAGGGATAGGACTAATTAGATGTCTTTCTGAAAGGTGTACGGTCTAAAAAAGAGACCACTGCCTGAGTCCTGCCAAGTGCAAAGGAGAAACAATCCCAAAGCACAGGGAGCCATTACAGGAAACATTAACTAAGTATTTTGACAGATTCTAATTTTGCAAGGAGAGCCTGCAGTGCTGGGGATGGTTCAGCTAGGAGAAGGGATGGCTCTCAACAGCACTCCCAAGCAGTGACAGAAGGGATGGAAGAGATGCAGCCAGGCTCTTCACAGAGTGTGGCAGATGAGAGGCACTGGCACAAGCTGAAACATGAGAGGCTCAGGACAACCCAGAAATGCAGCCAGGGCCCAAGGAGGTTGGACCACACCAGCCCTGGCGGGGGGTCTACACCTCAAGCAGGTGAAGACCTAAGAAGCTCAGTCTGACCCCAGAGCTGAGCCTGCTCTGCGCAGTGGCTGTGGCTGGACACCTCCCCAGATAAACATCCTACCAGCCTGATGTCCTGTGATGCTATTGTCTGTACTTAATGTATGGATACATGAATTGTCGAACACAGCCAGACAGTAATAGTAAATGATCAGTCAAGTGACTCATATGAAGGCTGGTACCATCTGTTATGATAAACATGGCAGCAGATGGAGAACTAAGGGTATTTCCTGTCTCTCTGCATGTTTTAAGACCCTCATTCTCCAAGTATTCATTTTAAAAAAACCAAATCCTTTGTCATCTTACATCTGCAATTCTCAATCATTTTATAAGACAGGCCGATGGCTAATTGGACTTTTCCAAATGTTGTTTGTCAAAATAATATCTTGCTTCAATATCTAGTCTCCCCTCAGATTTTTTTAACCACAGTTAGCCAACTCTGATGCTGAAAACACTGACAGAAAAAAAGGTAACAGGGAAATCTGCATTGCTCCAAACAGATAGAAGAAGATGAAGAAGAAAGAAAACAAAACCAAAATAACAGAAACTAAACACACTTTATTGCTGATAAACTGGTATGGAACTCAGTACTTAAGCCAAAGGAAAAGTACCAGTTAAGGAAGTAGAATAATTAACTTTTAAACTATTTAGGATTTATGCATAGAATGCACAACATCCGTTCAAAAAAATCTTCAGTGGCACGTGGGAGCTAAGCCAAGCTGGAGCTGACAGAAGCTACTCGTCTCCTTCAGAGAGAGAAAAAACCCTAGAGAAACTGCAGAGTGTATGGGAAGTGGACTTAATACTCTTACTGAAGTGTTTCTAATTCCGCACATCAAATGTAACTCCATATTAGTGCTGTACATGGGCAGCTCACTAAATGGGATGGTTTTGCACGAGTATTCTCTCAGTACTGTCTTTTCTGCTTTGAGGGCAATATGCTCTACAAAAGTACATTAAAACCCCCAACTTCTGTGTGTTCCAAGTGTATCTCTTCCAGTACACACAATGAAAGACTACAATGCAATAACAAAACAAAGAACAAAGTCCACAACTACTTTTTCCAAAACTTCACATCAAATTCTACATTTTCACTTGCCTAGTACTCCGTGTTTCATGCTGGACAACCAGAAACAAATATAGACTGCTGGACTTTGTCCGGCATATCTGGTTCTATCTCCATCCCTGATTAAAGTGCCAGAACAGGATCACAAAACAGGACCTCAGACAGGCACTTTACTTCCCTGCACAGCTCCTCAGCTGGCTTAGGTAACCAGAAAACTGCTCTAGGACCATGCTGGATTTGCAAGTGATAATGGAAAAACAGGAGATTCTCCAGGATAGGAAGTGCCTCATGACATTGCTAGGGTGAAATCCATACCTCGAGTAAAACTCAATGAGTCCAATAAGAAATCAGCTTTGCAAAGGACAATAGATCCACCAAGAGAATTTACAATCAGTAGGGAGCCTAAAAGGACCAAGAGTTTATGCTTCTGATTTCTCTGAAAGAAACATGAAACTCTACAGAGGAGCTCTTACAACTGAAGAGCTACTGTGCTCCAGAGTAATAATACATGTATTTTCTGAAATAACAAGTCCTAATAGAATATAATTTTAAAATAAAATGGGTAGCATACAAAATAAAATGGGTAATATGTGCATTGTGTTCTCCCCATCTCTCTGCTACAACTGAAATAACCTCTTCAAGTGAGTCTGAAGATAGTTGAGCCTTGCAGCTTGGCAGTACCAAACAAAGAACCACAGTACTCAATTAACTACTGTACATTTTAGATTTTTAAAAAACCATAATATATCACATGAAAAGTAATCAGAAATCCATAAATTGCTTTCTTCAAATAACATCTCTAACTGACATACTGGGAGCCCAGAGAATAAAATAAACCTGTTGGTCAGGCTTAAAGACAGAGTCCACCTAGTCTTGTCTGAATGACAAGAGAACACAGTGAAGAGATAAATTATCACTGTGTAAAGGTAAGACCTTCAATATTGAACTCACCACGTTAGCATTTAAATGAAGTAAAATAGAGACTAGGACACTCAACAAAAGTTACCTGTGCATTGAGAGTAGTGCATATTTTTTTTTTGAAAAGCTGAAACAGTCTTTCCTACCTGACCAGAAATATCCCTTGAGGGAAATTTTAAAATTTAAACTCCACCTCAGCAGCAGTACATATAAGTATCTCAAAAGTGGGTGCCACAAGGATGGTGTCGGACTCTTTTCAGTGGTGCCCAGAGATAGGACGAAGAGCCCTGGCTATACACTAAACCACAAGAAGTTCCACCTCAACCTGAGGAGGAACTTCTTTAAATTGAGGGTGGCAAAGGACTGGAACAGGCTGCTCAGGGAGGTTGTGGAGTTTCCCCCTCTGGACACATTCAAAACCCACCTGGACGTGTTCCTTTGTCACCTGATCTGGGTGACCTTGCCTTGGCAGAGGAGTTGAACTGGATGATCTCCAGAGGTTCCTTTCAACCCTAAATATTCTGTGATTCTTCCACCAGCTTTCCTGCAGGAAACCTGAGTTTCTAGCTACATGCTCTCAACTCTTCTCATGTGGAAGTCCATTTCATGAAATGCCTCACAAAGACACTAGGCTAGGACTGTGGAGTTTCAGAGATATCAGGTGTCCCTGTTCACGTGTTCACAAAAAAAAATTTACATGTCTGCTAAAGTAGCTAGCTTGCTCCAATACAAAACAGTACTCCCTTGTTACCAGCTCTTACCCTGAACTTCTAATCTTTTTTTACCATAAGAACTCCAGAAACATTAATTTTGTTTAATCTAAGGCTCCATTTATATGCCCTGTAAGTCAGATACTTAACCTTCTCATTACTGTCTTTTTTCCTATATTCAAAACATTAGCCTTTTATAACTGTAGTAAACCTCAGTTTTCAAATCATGGAGAATCCTTAGTTTAAAACTAACAACATGTTTCGTATTTTAAGATTTTTCTAAAGAAGCACATGCTTACAGGTACACATTCATTTCCCTGAATATTTATTCTTTTTTTTCTCTCTCTCTCTTTCTCCAATAATCCACTACCCAACAGACCTTGTGTAGCTCTCTCCTGTCTTTCTACCTAAGCTCAGAACAAAATCAAGATTCAGTTAATTCCTTCAATAGCTATCCTCTCTTTGCATTTCATTCAAAAATGAAATGAAATTAAGTGAAATGAAACGAAATTAAATGAAACCAAACCCAGACAGTTCAAAACTCTACATTTTCCTGGTACACACAGGACAAAATATGTTCCTCAGAGTACACATTCCTCTGAGCAACTAAAGCCCAGAAAGGAGTTTTGAGAAGATACTTAGGAAATGTGTCCTGAGCAGCTAAACTGTACACGAACCAATTTTGTTTTCCAAAGAAGTAAAACCGAAAAAAAAAGAGCAAGTATCACACTAAAACTTCTATCAATATTTCTTTATTTTAAAATTTGGTAGGTCAATTAACCTACATAATAGACCAGTCCTGACTCCATCCTCAACAGAACCTATTCCTCTGGACCAAAATGCAGAATAAGGACTTCCTTAACTTTTGTAATTGATCTCCTTTTATTCAAAAGGCTCACAGCTCTTTTCTGAGTACACAATTTGTTAAAATGGTAAGTTTTTATCATTAAGAAAGCACTGCTGAGAACAACTGCAATATTTTAATTAAAAATCTAAGTTTCACTACCAGCAGAGCTTCAGCTGACCTGCGAGGCAAGAAGCCACTCACACATTCATCTCAAAAGAACAATTCTGCTATACTAAGAAAACAAAAATTCCTCTAAACAGTTTTATTAAGAACAAAATATTCTTTTTTATAATCCCTCTCTAAAGATCAGAATACACTTAAGGCAGGAAAGCTTTGAAGCATCTAACAGAACCTGTAAGGCACAGATGCCAGCAAGATTTTGTTTTATATATGCTCTAATATCCCCAAAGTAAGGGTTAAACTACATATATATAATTGCAGGCTTATTTGTTAAAAATAAAAAAAATCAACCAAATGTAATAATAATTCCTAATCATTCCTATTTTAACTCTTTAAAAAAGTTTCCATTAAATTCATTTTCCCTGTTCTTAAATGGCACTTCATAGTCATTTTAGTATTTGGAATACATTTAATTTTCAGAGATTTGAACTAAAACAACCATATTCAGATTTAAATTAAGGCAAATCTGAATGAGGAGGGCAAGGAGGGCATTTTTTTCGGTGACGTTCACTGAAGAGAAACTACTGTATTGAAAGATGGGGAAATCCTAGTTTTTAACCATACCCTGAACTGGACAACTTCGCTAGACTTTCCTAGTTTTCATCTCTTTTATGACTGAAAACACTTCTTGTATTTCAAGTAAAAGTATCAGTGCTTAAATAACCCTCCTGTATGCTCCAATCTTTGTTTTCTTTCCATTTTTTTTAACATAATCACAATTAAACATTGTCGAGTCAACTCCATTATGAATCTGAAACCACGTATTGAGAAACTCTCCAGCACTTTTAATTTTGTTGTAATTTCTTCAGATTGCAACAGTAATTGGAAACAGATGGGCACGCTTACTTCTCTGAAGTGACCTCAGAAAGTAATGTAACTTGGGCCAGTCCACCTGAGCCTCAGTGCTTATTATTTCGATTCCTTGATCCTTCACTAGGGAAGCCACTGTCAGACACTTGCTAATCTAAGAGGTTTACAGTTGTGAGTGAAAACACAGATAAGGAGCTCACTAAACATTCTTCTTGAAAAGCTTTATGCATGTGGATTCAATCAGGAGTGAGATGCCAATATAAAAACAAGTTCTCTGAAAAAGGTTGCAAATGCCACAATTAAACTACGGTGTATATATTTACATTTGCATGTGCACACAGACACATTTTAAACTACCACTATAAGATCTAAAAATTTTGTAACTTCTTAGCTGAGATACCGCAAAAGGTAACACCTAGATCTTTGTGCAACACAACACCTAGAAAGATTCCAGGACAATATATCAATTTCTGTCTTTATTAAATTCATATTGGTAAAATGCAGAAGTAAAAACTGGATGATATACAACTGTCTACAGTTACACTTTAGAGATCTGTTTTTTAAGAATTTGAGGGATGCTAAATTCTGCAACAGGAAACTTTCCTGCACTAAAAAATTCAAGTACTATTATATATTTCTAGGAAATCACCGGCCTACAGTAATACTTCATACAGCTTTCTCTAAACTGTTAGACAAAGGGAGCTTTTACTTCTTATTGCTACAATAAAACATTTTGTGCAGTGTAATTCCACCAGAGCTTCTCACTTTAGACTTTGTAAAAACTTTTCTGCCATGTTTTTTATTGTGCTTGCTTTTACTCTGCTAATAAAACTAATTCATGGACCTAAAACTTCTTGAAAACAACCTAACTGCAAACATAAACCAAGAAAATAGTGACCTTGTGGTATGCATTTTGTAGGGGCAGGTTGGATTTGACTTATAAATCCAAAGTGTACAAACCTGCTTGCTTGAACCTACACAAAGGTTTGTTGCATTTAATGCTCTCATGTTTTAAGTGTTCTCAGAATCTTACCAACCAGCTGAATACACATGCAGTACACATACATTTTAAATTTCCAAAAGCAATATTCACTAGAAAGATACAGCATAATGGAACTACAGTTCACCTAAACAAACCCACAAAAATCCAGAAGTAGCACCTCAAAAAAAGCTACAAAGAACTACTGACAAACATGCGTAGTGCATGGAGCGCTGCCAAACAATAGCCATAAGATTTGGTCACCTCCAGGATGAAAGCCTCCCTGAGACTTCAGTTAAACTACAGATGAATTTCTTGACACTGATGAAAGAAGAAAGCATGAAGGGGTAATTTCCACTGTGCAAAGATAACTTGCACTGTGGAATTGAGAAAAGGTTATCTGCAAAAACTGCCTAAATAAACTGGCTATCCTTGAGGGGTAGCTTGTTTGCAACTCAAAGTCTCTCCCTGCAAAAAGTCTGCATGAGTTCATTTTTTTTTTTCAACAAATTTTGCTCATGGCTAGCTTACCTCCTGTTTGAGTGATGACTTGAATGTCACTAGAAAGTGGCCCATCCCCAACAGAAGTAAAAGCAAGAACCTTCACAGAGTATGTTTTCTGGGGTACAAGATTCCCAATAGTGGTAATATGGCTGTCAGCCACATTGTGCTTCATCCAACTGTTGACATGTTGAGTGGGGTCCATGGTGTAATAAACTCTGTAACCTTGTATTTGTCCATTAGGTTCCTCAGGTTCTTCCCACTGTACCAGAATGGTGGTGGAGCTCAGCATGCGGGCCTGTACATTGCGTGGTGCACTTGAAGGTGCTTGTTCTGAAGTTCTTGTTGACACAGGCTCACTGGGTGGCCCTCGCCCAATGTTATTTACAGCAACTACCCGAAATTCATACTCTGAATATGGGCTTAGGCCAGCCACGCTGTAACGTGTTGTGGCCACCCCATCAATTTCTTTGTATGGCTCCTCGGAGTTTTTGGGTTTGTGTTGGATTATGTAGTAAGAAACCGGCTCAGGGTTTCCAGAATCCCATGTCAACGTTATGCTAGTTGCTGTGCTTTCTGTCACCACAGGTGTTCCAGGAGGTTTGGGTAAGGCTAAATACAAATAACAAAAAATACAGTTAGCACTATGTAACAGTAGACATTCTTATTCTTATTAGAATAAGAAGCTTACAAAGAATAACTAACAGCAAAACAAAAACGAAACAGGAAGACGAAATGGAAAGAAGGTGTGATCTGTTCAGAGCAAGCTTTTGTCAATTATGACTTCCTCCAAAATTTGTTGGAAAATCTTCAAGTTCTGTTCAATACAGTTCACTTGTCATGAATTAATGATACTGACTTCTGTAATAAATCCATAACCATATGCAGAAGACGAATCTTGTAGAAAGACAATTCACAATTACAGTTGAATTTTCAGGTATTTTTTGAACCTCTTGTTTCCCATTACTCAATGAATATGATACTTGGACACCCAGCAATTCTAAAAATCAAATGACTGGTTCTTAAATACTCCTGCTGTTGATAAATAAATAAAACATTACAGTATCATTTCTTGAATTGAAATGAAGGCTGGAAGATAGACACAGGAGAATAATGGAACATTATGACTAACTTATTTTAATAAATACTACTTATTCAATTAATGATTATTACTGCTTTCTGAACCTGTATTTTGCCTTATGCCAGTGACGGTCTGGAATATTCACCCTCTTGATTTAAGAGGGCAAATGGCATTTAGACCTTTCAGCGCAATGCATTTGCTCAGAATGAATGAAATAAAAGACAGAACTGTGTCCAAATAAATGTGCTTGAGATATACCTTTGACAGTGATCTGCGCTATTGCTTCTATAACACCAAGGGTAGACATAGCAACGCAAGTATAGTTTGCAGACTGTCTGACATCGTTAAGCTCAAGGACATTTCTCCCTATTGGCATATCATCCTCAGGTGTCAAATCTTCTGCTCCTAGCATCCATTTCACATATGGCATTGGTGACCCCACCGCAACACAGGTGATATTTACACTCCCGCCAGGCATGATCTCATGATTTGTGGGGGGGATAGAGAATCTTGGTGGGACCCGTCGAACTGGAACAAAACACAAAAAAAAGGTAATAACATATACAAAAAAGGAAACTGAGGTTTGCATAAAGACAGCATGCAGTGTACAGACACAATTTACAATTTACAATTTACTATTTTAGTGTTTATTTCGGTCTGCCAGAAAATATATATGAGAGAAATAAGAGACTAAACAAGAATTTTGTCTGCACACAAAGTGAATTACTCTGTATTTATTTGAGGATATTATTAGGCACATTCATACAAAGGCTGATTCAGACCTACTAGGGCCCCACATGTAACTAACTACATACTAACAATACACAAACACCATGCAAAAGATATACACGCACACGTGCACACACACACACAGGCGCACATATATATATGCATTTTTTTATGCCCATACATATATATATGCACAGAAGAAAACTGGAAGGTTAACAGCATGCTTGAGTTGATCATCAACTTCAATGCTGCGTGCTTCCAGTTGATGTGAATAAATGTGCTAGGCCACATTGTCACATCACAGTCCTGGAACACACTGCCTAGAGTAAACTGAAAGTGCAATTTTATTTGCTTTCAGACTCAAAGTAGATGCAGCCTCAAGACCTCACACTAACACTGAAACAAACATAGAAAAAATATATAATTGCACACAGATACAAATATATATATATATACACATATGTATACACATGTACAAATATATATAAATATACATATACATATATATATATATATATATATGGAGAGAGACAGACAGAGAGAGGGAGAGACAGAGTCACAGAAAGAAACTAGGCAAAGCCAGTACAAAGTACTGGATTTGGTCATGCAAGCAAGCAAATGACAGAAACAGGAGATAATCATGCTTAGGGAAATGTCTGAGTAAAAACTGCAGAGAGAAAACAACACAAAAAGAAAACATTGGGTGAGGAAAGGAGACTTGAAAGCAATGGGAATAGGATAGGCTGACAGATACAGGAGTTTCAGAGGAGCATAGAGTTTGAAGGAGAAGGAACTTGGATTAAATTTATGTGGTTAAAAAGCAACTGCTAGGAAGGGCCACTGGGGAAATAGCAGAATATTGAACATTCAGGATTCCACTATGCTCACAGTTAAGGGAAAGCAAAATAAGGATTAATAATTTTAGACATTTCTGTATTGATAGGAAGGGGTGGCAACCTTAAACACATAGAAGGACATTCCACTAACAGAGTAGTTAATATTTAAGCAAACACAACACCGAGAAAATTACCAGGCAATAACAGATCAGTGTTCCTGCTTCAAATATTCTCAGTGGTGTGCACATGTGTGTAGGAGGTGGAAGCGATAGAGGTAGCTGAGAGAGGTAAGCTTGTATTTAGGCCTTTCATTGGATGGTGTACTCGAAACTGTATTTATTTGGCCTCAATAGAGGCTAATCATTAAACACAGTTTTAATTCAGCAAAAAATTAGAAGTAAAATGAGGCTATGAGTGAGTTTAAAAACAAACAAAAAAATCAGGAAAACTATATTATTCTGAAACCTTTCCACTGGGCTTGATTAAATTTCCGTGATCTTCTATGGATTCAGGAGGGACTTAACTGCAATGGCCTCATGAGTGAATGACAGGCAGAAGGGGAACAAGCGGAGAGCAAAACATCCGTAAACGGCCAGTTCACAGAGGCCACACAAAGCAAACGGCAAGCAATGAGCAACTTCTTGTATTGAACAAAATCCTTATAGACAAAGGACAGTTTAGTCTTCATGCGTGGGCTATTTAGAAAAGCAACTACTGAAACCATTCCTTGAAAAGCAGGCATCAGTATAAACAAGAAATTAAAAGGGAAGAAAAAGCAGGAACACTGACCAAGTTTAGTAGACGTTAGTATTAAAAGCTAAAGAGATCGCCATGCATCCAGGTTCATTCTCTCTTATCATGCACAACAGTTAGATACCAGCACTCAACAAAAGCCATGACCAGGGCATTCTCTGCTTAAACATAACATTAACTTAAAAAATGCCACAATGCAGCTACATTCATTTCATTTGTATTCTTTGTTACTGGTTTAATTAATAGTTTTGTAAGGTGGGTAAAAAGTAAAAAACACACCAACCTTCTCGCAGCTCTGAGGGATGTAGGGGGTTTGATGCAGAACACAATGAAATGAGGAAAGGAGAAAAACAAGGGAAACACAGAGAGAGTAAAAAGGCCGTATCAAGGCTTTCAACTGCTACTTGAACATCTCTACTTGCTCTATTTAAACCTTCCTACCTCATCTTGAAAAGTTAGCATTTTCCACAGCTACAACGGAAACAATAGCTAGCATAATTTTGAAATTTTCCTTTGGATATAAAGGTATACATGCCTCATGCAGTACAGGAAAGTCAGTATGTTGAAGGAGAAGAGAAAGAAAATAAAAGATAAAAAAACTTTCTACGGATGTCATAACTATGAAAGGTTTTCCTTTCTTTTCTTTCCTTAATTAGACAAAAGAGTAACACCATATGAAAACATATCAGGTTGATAGAAAAATCAGCTCTAAAAAAAAATTTCAAAATCAAGCTAGGCATTTTCTGTAAGGTCATCCATCCTACAGTAAGGTTTACAGCTGTTTATGTTTTCATTCCTATTTCCCCCACCCATCCCCTTATACTGTAGACACACACACACACACACATATATATACACACATATGTATGTATGTATGTAATAGGCTTCATTTTACAGAAATCTACATCAATCAGACGTAGGAAATACTGCCTGAAACAAAGCCCTTCTTTCTAGTTGAACAAAAAAAAATTTCAATAGGTTAATTACCATTTTTACTACTGTATAGAAGAATATAGTGGTTTTATAATTAGTCACACCTGTCATACACATACGTAATTTCTTAAAATAATATAGCCAATTGACCACTATCATTCTAGAGGACTACACTTCATTCACAAGTCTTACACTAAATATATATATACATACATATATATTAAGAAGAAAGAGAAAAGAAGAAAATACAGTTGTGCTCTGCATACATAAAGTTATAAAGTTAGAAGCCTTTCCTTTGCAGTTAGACAGCAGAGGTCAGGTAGGGCATACACCTCAATGCCTTGGGGTTACATTCAGCTGATTAGTGGCACACAGAGCAGTCACCTCAGGAGTTTGAAAAGAAAAGCAAAACAAAACAAAACCAATAAAAGAAAATAAATGCAAAGCACAATTTAACTTAATGCAGGAAAAAACAGAAGTTAAAATGTAAAAGTATAAATATACTTACAAACCTTAACCCACAGGATAGACTGGACTCAAGAGTGCTTTAAAAGAACAAAATTAACCCCAAGCCTTTCCTCTACAGTTTAAAACTCATTTTACAACTGACACATTTACCATGGCACTTTGATTATTACAGTGGTAATTGCATAGATCCTGAGAGTATCTCAGCCCTGAACCTGCACGAACAGTGGATGCCAGGGTTATGTCATTCCTACCTCTGACATATAGATTGGCAGGGGCAGAATAGCGTGTACCCGCACTGTTGGTTGCAACACACTCATATTTGCCTTGGTCAGATTCTTCACTCAGTTCAATTTGGAGGGCACCTGTACGAATATAAAATACATTGCCAAAGAGAGGGTCAGAGAAGGCTTTTCATATCCATAAAAATACACCTCTCAACAATATGAAAAGCTTGTATGCGAAGGTCCACTCAACGTCGATTCATTTTCTTGCTAAGGTGCACAGACAGAAAATGATGCAATGAAAAAAACAGAGATTATTTTTTTCACATCATCAGTGCTAGCACAGGAAAACAATTAGCATTTGGCAAAAAAAAAAATAAAACCCTCTCTAAACAATACTCTTTCCTAAACCATTAAATGAAGATGGGTGAGACTGCTTCAAGGAAGAATGGCTTTTGAATAAAACAGTAGAGATTAACTAGTTGGGTCAGTATAATTTTTTAAATTTTTATTTCATTGTTTCAATCTAGTAACAAAAGTAGCACAAAAGGTGGTACTCTTAAAAAAGCAGGACAGACTTCAAGAAATCTTCTGCCGAAGAAAGCCAAAAATGCGCAGCAAGAACAAAAAGGCTGCTTGAAGTGAAAAAAAGGAAATTGTATTAGTCATTTACAATTATCAAAATATTATTTTAAAGAAATAAAACTCCTTTAAGACATGCAGATGGATAAGAAAAGAAAGACATTTTTCCGCAACTTACAATCTTAAAGTACGTTTGCTGAAAAACAAAGAGCAGTTGAATTAGAAGACAAAAAAGTTCAAAAGGCCAACAAGGAAGAACCAACCAACCACTGCTGAGGACCGTAGAAGGGCCCCCCCGAGACACCCATCAAAATCCACAAGTGGGATTAGCAGTGTGGTGTCACAAAACCCAAGAAAAATAGAAAACAAGAATTACAAAAGAAGTGAACAGTTTTGCTAGAGTATCAAAAACCAACAATACCACATACCACCAAGAATAATGAGTCAGTAACCTGTCATTTCCAAAGCCTGTAGATTAGAAGATCCAAAAATCCAGAGGTGAGAGAATTCCAAGAAAAAGAAAACTACAACAACAACCAAAAAAAAAAAAAAAAAAGGCAAAACCACAATAAAGGGAAAAAAGCATTTCTGTAATTCTTTTAGGGGGGATACATAATTTTCAATTTCATGAAGTTAAAGAAAAAAAAGGATTGAAGAAGAACAAAAACAAAAACCTTTTATGAAAGATAAGACAAAAAGAAGATAGTCCATGTTGTCTTCTGCATGTCTGCTACTGTTCTCCAGACCATCTTGGCTTTGGTCCAGGACAAGAACAGCTAAGGAAGAAAAAAAATGATCTTTTTTTGCTCCAGTTGGACAAAAAAAAAAGAGGAAGGAAAAAAAAGAAGAAAAAAAAAAGAAGAAAAAGAAAAAAAGAAGAAAAAGAAGAAGAAGAAAAAGGAGAAGAAGAAGAAGAAAAAGAAAAAAGAGGGACAAATGGTACGCTGTGACTGGGCTATGGCCAGGAGACCAGGATATGCTTTCTTTGAAGCATATCTTTTTTTTTTTTTTTTTTTTTTTTTTTTTTTTTTTTTTTTTTTTTTAAATGAGCAAATGAAAAGGGGAAAGGAAAAGGCAATGTGAAGAAAGAAGGGTCACAATATGAGAGTCACTGATCATAACCAAACAGGACAAAGGAAAAATAAAATCAGATGATGAACATTTCCGTGGGTTTTTGTTTTGTTTTGTTTTTTCCTTAAGGAAAACAAAACAAAACAAAACCAAAAACAGGACAAAGATGAGAGGGGTGAAAGGACAGAAAGAATGAGTAAGATCATTCTGTGAACGTTAGTTCAGCACTCTTACCTCTTATTGGTGTACCACCTGGGTGGATAATATGAATGCAAATAAGATTAGAAAGAAGAAGCATTAGTACGAGAAGAAGGAGGCTAGGGCTTTGGAAGAAGAATCAAATTAGATTTACAGAATTAAATAAGGTCTTAAGAGAAACTTGAATTACTATACTGTTAAAACAGGAATATATTAGATAGTATTATCAGGTTATAAAAGCAAGTTGCATTGTACCACAAAGGGCAAAAAGGCTATAATTGGCTGCACTGCCATTCTCAGAGCAGCATCCGAGTTCTTAGACGTTTGGTTATATAGGGTTAGGTATGTATCAAATATGCCTCAAATACTTAAAGGAAACTTTACAAAACTGTACTAATGACATATTTTAGGAAAATATTGGAAATTCTATTTAAATATATATATATCTCTATATATATATAAAAAGAGGATACACTGAAGTCTATCTCAAAACAAACACTGTAGTTTAGGCTGGATTATGGCATTTACTGTTCTAGATCTATGTGATACATGTGTTCTGCTTCTTTTAGGTGTTGCTATGACTGATAAGACAACATTTCTGTGGAGGTGTGCGTGTGCGCCACTATAGGGATCTGGTGACTACACTGACTGTTAGTAAAATGCATGCCATGCATTTTAAGAATAATAATACTAATCATATAATAATTATCATAATCATAATAATCATATTATTCTGAATATGGAAATTAGTGGGGGTGAAGTGCGCTTCAGAACTAAGCACTTACCAATAGATTCTGGAGATTTAAATACGGAGAGAAGAAAGACAGCATAAAAATATTATTATATTCCTTATAATTTGGTACAAAGTTTTCAGTTAAAGCTTTATATACTAAATCATCTATGTCACATGTGAAAAAATCTTAATTTACATTAACAGAAGGTTAATTTACACAGTTCTGCTGACAACAAGCAAAAAGTCAGTTAACAAGACGATTTAACATCACAGGACAGGTCAAGAGCTGAGAATTCTGGGAAGACACGTGATTAAACAACTTAGATTCTACAACGATATCTATTACAATTGTCAAAGAAAAAAGCTCATTATATCCCAATGATTTTATTTTGGGATAAGCTTTAAACTTCATAAATTTAGAGATGTTTCTGGTTTTTTTTGGTTTTTTTTGGTTTTTAATCTAAAGAGAGCAAAAGAATAAACTAGGGCAGGAGGAGAGTGAGAGAACCGCTAGGGAGGTGCAAGGGGCAAAGAGAGAGAGAGAGCAGCAAAAGCTGGAATCTACACCAAAAGCAGACTTCTGTAGATCCAGAAAATATAGGATTCATAAAGCTTTAGCGTGGGCGCACACTACTGTGGCTAAATGTGTCGGAAAAATGCTCAGCCAGCAAAAAAACCCCAACTTTATTTCACAGATTACCCAAAGATTTCTTTTCCTTTTTTTTTCAGGTATAAATCTGCATGGGAAGAAGTACTGTGCTTTATGTATTTGTGAGAGGAAAGAAGATGTGTCCAAACTGGCTAATCTTTGGTGAAGTCAAATGTGGAAAAGACAGCACAAAACACATTTTAGATTTTAACTGAAGTGTCTAATGCAAGTTTTGGTTTTGATGAATATAACCATTGGTACTCCTTGCAATTTCTGAATGAAGTCCAATGTTGAAATAAATTTGTTAAAAAAAATTAAAAGGAAAGAAGAAAGAAAGAGGAGAAAATGGATCCATCAAGTACTGCAAAAAGCAGTAAAGCAAAAAATTATCAAAAAATACAGTCACAGCAGTGAGCAATGTGGAGTAAACAGAAGCTGCAAAACACATAGAGACAGACTCTATAGAAAGCTATGACAACATCACAGACATGGACAACACACTCAGTAACATAGAAAAGGAGAGGAGAAAGAGAAATTATTACCTATAAATAAAAATTTTTTAAAAAGGAAGAGAAAGAAAAGAAAGAAAAAGTGAGAGAGAACAACTCTGGGCGTCGGTGGAAACAGTAACAAGACCCTACCTGAGCGTAGCTGCTTGATGCGGCCATTGTTGTTGCTTGTGTCAACAGGTAAGAAATCTTTGAACCAAGTTATTTCAGGATCAGGATTGCCACTGGCTGCACATAACATGGTAGCTGTACGAGTTCGTTCAACCACCTTCAGCTGTGGGCCCATATCAATGGTTGGAAAACCTCGAGGGATTTGATCCTCTGAAAAAGAAATGCATAAATTGAGGGATTTCACGTTAGTTGTGTAGTACTGCACGAAAGTCCAAATCACCATCCTGCTTAACATTCAGTGATCACTCAATAGTTTGTACACAAGGAACTGATTGAAAAAACCAGATACCCAGGCAGCATTTTTGGTTAACTTACATTGTTCAAAATACTGATACGAAATTAAAAGTTCACAAAAAATGCCTACAAACTTTCTACTTACAAAATCAGAAGAGATGCACTACCTAGCATGAAATCATTAAACTCCTATTATGGTACTGTAAAACACTGATGTTGCCCTGCTTGCCAGAGTCCTTACTACTTTATGTGAAATATTGAATTACCATGTCTTTCAAAAACAGGGGATCCCCTTTTCATTACACCAGAGAAGTACATAAGGAGGAATGATCATGCAGTATAAGATCTGGCCAGTGACTCAGAAGACCCAAGTTATGTTTCTTGCTTCTATCATTACTACTTACCTGCTGTTGCTCTTAACATCTATTGCCCCTGTGCTTCGATCTTCCATCTCTAAGATGGACAATACAGCGCTTTACCGCTACAGGGAGGTGCTGTGAGGATGAATGTGTTACATGACTGCAAAATGCTGAGAAATTCTAAATATCGGAGCTACGTGGATAGCAAATTTAAAGTGGCAGGATACTCATAATGATGCTGAACAGATACAACGGTGCCTATTAAAACACTCAGATACTGCCAAAAATCCTCATGTTAGTGTGGTTAATAGTGAAATATTAAAAATACTATACAAGAGTCATTGGCCGCCATAGTATGACACCTGCTAGCAAGTAACACTGAAAGCACAGTAGGATCAGGAAATTTGTCAGAAATCAAGTTAGCATAGTGAAAAAAATCTGTTTGAAACACACAATCTTGCTCCTCATTTCCATTACAATGGCAAAAATATTTTTATTGCAAAATAATATTACTTCCAATCAAAAATGAAAATCAAAAATAATCAAAGAAAGAGGTTCAAAGCTAACTATAAGACACATGTTATTAAATGTCTTGACTAGTCATTACTGACATGCAAATGATTAGGGGATAAAACTAACAGGATAAATTGTTCAACATCAACTCTCTTTCAATAAGAAGCATCGCATTTTCAAATAGGTCAGACAAGTCTTCAGATTTTTCTGAAAAATGTACAGCAAGCAAGTACAGCCTACAGATCTTTGTAGTTCCGGGGGTGTGATGTTGCCCATGAGATACTTAATTGCTTGAAATACAGGTGCACATAGATAATCACAGAATTACAGAATAGTTCAGGTAGTTATCCAGAGATACATCCAACCTGGTCTTGTACATCTTCAGGGATGGGGAATCCACAACTTCTCTGAGCAACCTGTTTCAGTGCCTCACCACTCTCACAGTAAAGCTTTTCTTCCCAAGATCTAATCAAAAACCTACCCTCCATCAGCTTAAGGCAAATCTCCCTTTTCCCATCCCTTTTGAAAAGCCCCTCTCTAGCGTTCTTGTAGCCCCCTTTAGATACTGGAAAGCTTAACAAGGTCTCCAGAGCTTTTTCCTCTCCAGGATGAACAGCTCCAACTCTCTCAGCTTTTCTGTGTAGAAGAGGTATTCCAGACCTCTGATCAAGCTGCGACTCTCCACTGGACTCATTCTAATTGGTCGAAGTCTTTCTTGTGTTGGAGGCCCCAGACTTGGATGCAGTACTTCAGGTGGGAGTCTCACAAAAAAAGAATAGAGGGATATAAGCATATCCCATGAGCTCCCAGACACACCTCTTTCAATGCAGCCCAGGATGCGGTTGGCTTTCTGGGCTGCGAGTGCACATTTCAAGGTCATATCAAACTTTTCATCCGCAAACAACCCTGTCTTTCTCCCCAGAGGAAGTCTTGGTCCATTTACCACTAAGTCTGTATTTTTGCTTGGAATTACTCCAACACAGGTGCAGAATCTTTTACTTGGCCTTGTTGCACTTCCTCAGGTTCCCATGGGCCCACATCTCAAGCCTATTAAGGCCAAGCCATGTCCTTCAGTGTGTTAACCACACCACACAGCTTGGTGTCACTGGCAAACTTGCTAAGGGTGCACTCAATCCCACTGCCCATGTTGCTGACAAAGATGCCAAGTAGCACTGGCCCCAATTAAAATCCCTGAAGACCCCCAGATGTCACTACTTTCTAACTAAACATTGAGCTGTTGACTGCAACCCTAGAAGTGCGATTGTCCAGCCAATTTCTTATCCACCAAGCAGTCCACCTGTCAAAATTCATGCCTCTCCAATTTAGAGACAAGGATGACGTTTGGGAGAGTGTCAGATGCTTTTCACAAATCCATGTAGATGATTTCGGCTGCCCTTCCTTGTCTACCACTGCTGCAACCCAACTGTAGAAGGTCACCAAATTTGTCAGGCATGATTTGCCTTTAGTGAAGCCATGTTGGCTGTTACCAATCACCTCATTATTTCCAATGTCTCTTAGTATAGTTACCAGGAGGATCTGCTCCATGATCTTGCCAGGCGCTGAGGTGAGACTGTCTGGCCTGTAGTTCCCTGGGTCGTCCTTACTCCCCTTTTTAAAATGGGGGATCACGTTTCCCCCTTTCCTGGCGGGGGGAACTTCACCGCACTGCCGTGAGTTTTCAAATACGATTTACAGTGGCTGCATTCCTTCATTCCAACACTCTAGTCATAGGAGACATCCCTGTGTTTCCATGATGCCAATTAAGGCCATAGCCCTGCAGGCATCCACGCACCTCTAGTATGACCTGTTTATTCCCCATGCTGCATGTGTTAGCACAAAAGTGTTTTAAGTTGCTCCCCAATGAAGTTGACTTTCTGTCTGGCGTGGCTGGAATGTATTGGCGCTGTCCCTCAGGTGCTCTGTGCTGACCTGCATACCCTCTCCAGGCTCTGAACATTTCTTTCTGGCTCAGCTGTCTAACTAGTATGTGTGGGATGGCAGGTTGTCCCACACCGCATCACTATTGAACCTGATGATATCTCCCTCCTCTGTCATATCGAATTTAAAGCCCTATCAATAAGCCTTGCTAGCCCTTGACCAAAAAAACCTCTTCCCCCTTTGAGAGAACTGAATCCTGTCTTCATTCAGCAAGCCTGGTGCCATGTAGGCTGTCCCCTTATCAAAGAAACCAACATTTCGCTGATGACACTAATCATGGAACCATATGGGTCCATCTGCTTCTTTCTGTATTACTACCTGCAACTGGAAGAACTGGAAAAAGAGGAAAAATAATGTGCACCCCTAATTCACCAATCATCCCAGGGCCTTGGTACAGTGAACACAACTCTCTGGGCAAGCTTCCGTGACTCTTCAGAATTGAGATTTCTACCAATCAGCTGATAAATGTCAAATCATTCACCAGCCATAGGCTCTTCCCAAAGAAAGGGATGTTTCACATCTGCTTATAAACACGAAATCTTTGCTTCAGTATTAGCTGACAAGATCTGACTTGTGACATAGAACAGGATTTTTATGACCTGACCTTTCCTACTTGGCTTATACAGAAAACCCTAGAGTCTCTTCCGCAAATAACTAAGTGTACAACGAAGATAATCTAACCTGAATGTTAATAGGATAGAGTAGAAAAGAGCCTCCCTTTCTTATTTTTAATAAGGGCAATTAAATTCCATCCATCTGCCTTATGCAAGGAATCTCTTTGAATGAATGCTCTTCATGAAATTTTCATGAGAAACACCACAATGTAACATTCAAATACCCAGAACTGTTATATTTTTGACAGTTGTGGCTTGTATCCAATCTGTCTTTCAGGTATTTGGCAATAAACCCAGATATTCAACGTCAAATGGACGAGGGAAATAATGAAATTTCTAATTGGAGGGCTTATCACAGTGGATTTAGTTTTTAAGATGTTAATTACCTTTTTTTCTCTAAGTTTATTCATGATTTGTACAAAAACTGTCTTTATACTTTAGTGATACCAAGTTTGACAGATCATCAAACACTCTACGAAACAAAGCTGAGCATCAAGTCATTGAACAACTGCATCTCAGCCAAAGAAATAGAAAAGTAACTATGACAAAATTTTTATATATTTGTACCTCTACAATTTATGTGAGGTGGCCAGAAAAATATTTTTTACTGATCATTAATATGCTCATTAGGCTCTAAACTACAGTATATCCTGCTCTTCCCACGTAATATTCAGTTCTAGTCAATTAGTTTCCAATTCATCAACAATTTAAATCAGACTTGACCTTCTCAAAGCCATTTGGTACTGTCATTTTGAGAGGCCATTAAAGGTCAGACTTCTCCATACTTGTGGCTTAGTGACTTATACATGTAATACGTATTTTGTTTAGGATGACAGATACAAGGGATTTAGAAATAGGGCACATTCTTTGAATTTGTTAGGTGTCTTAAAAGTGCTGTATTTCATTATTGGCATTAAAAGAATGCATTTAGAACTGCACTAGTATAATTTCCAATTGCTGCATGAACTTCACAAAACGTATTTTTCAGTGTACAATCTGAACAACATAGAAG
Organism: Oreocharis arfaki; assembly: GCA_013398015.1. Lineage (NCBI taxonomy): Eukaryota > Metazoa > Chordata > Aves > Passeriformes > Paramythiidae > Oreocharis > Oreocharis arfaki. The sequence continues at coordinate 178,936 of VZRR01011619.1, forward strand.
ACAATTACAAAGAGAGGTTACCAGATGAGGCCTTAGGAGAGAATGTTACAAAATGACCTTGCCTTGCTTTGTATCACAGTTCTCAGTATTTCTGAACTCTCTTTATATTCCGTTTGGCTGACATTCCACACAGAATGGACAACAAACAGAAGCTGGAAGCCACTGCACTGCTAAAAAGTTGTGACCTTCTTGCCATTACTGAAACTTGGTGGGATGTGACTGGAGTGTGACTATCGATGGCTACAGGCTCTCCAGAAGAGACAGGTGAGGAAAGAGAGAGGCAGAGGGGTTGCCCTCTACATCAGGAGGTAGACTGAGTGTGAAGAGCTGTCCTTGAAGAACAGCCATGAGCAGGTCAAAAGCCTGTGGGTAAGAATCAGGGATCGAGGCAACAAAGGGAACTTTGTGTATGGTTTTAAGTACAGAGCCCTGATCAGTGGGAGCCTATTGATGAAGCCTTGCTCCAGCTACAGCAGGCAGCATGCTCGCAGGCCCTAGTCCTGCTGGGGCACTTCAACTATCCCAAAATCTGCTGGGAAACCAGCATAGCAAGCTGCAGGCAAGCCAGGAGACTCTTGGAAAGCATGGGGGATAACTTCTTGAGCCAGGGAACAGACAGCAGCCCTACCACAGGGGATACAATCCAGCATGTGATGGGCACCACTGTAAGTGAGCTAATCTTGAACATAAAGACTGGAGGGACCTGGGCTGCAGCGACCATGCACTGGTGGGGTTTGCAGTCCTGAGGAATATGGGCCATGTTAGGAACAAAATTACACCCCTGAACTTTAGGAAAGCAGACTTCCAACTCCTCAAGGAAATAGACAGTGGGATCCATTGGGAGACTTCCCTCAGAGATAAGAGAGTGGAACAGAGCTGGCAGACGTTTAAGGAAGTCTTCCACAGAGCGCAAGAGATGGCAATCCCCAGGAGCAAGAAACTGGGCAAGGAAAGCAGGAGAATGGCAGGGCTGAGTAGGGAACTGCTGGACAGACTGAAGGGAAAGAAGCAAATGCACAGGCAGTTAAAGCTAGGATGGGTGGTGACCTGAGAAGAGCAGAGACGAAGTATGGTTGTGTAGCAATGAGGTCACAAAGGCCTAGGCGAAGCTGGAATTGAACCCGACAAGGAAGTGCTCAAGGTCAGGCTGGATAGAGCTCTGAGCAACCCGGTCGAGTGGAAGGGGTCCCTTCCATTCCAGAGGGTTTGGAAATAGATGATCTTTAAGGTATCTTCCAACACAGGCCATTTTATGACTCTATGAGTCTATCTTCTGTAAACAATGTCCTTGCTGCAAGTTTAGTAATTGCTTCCCTTCCAAGAAACTTGTTTGGAAAAAGCATGTTAGCCTTTACACTCAGATTTCAATATAAGTGTACCTAAAAAAAAAAAAGTAAAATAATAAATAATTTCATATGTTGCTGCATTTGTCCTAGAGGTGAGCTTGCCCTCACAAATGCAACAGCATCTAGCATAGAGACTCAAACTCAGTGTTTTTGTGTGAACAGTAATTTTGATGGAGTAATATCTTAAAAATAGCCACGACTTAAAATTATGCTCTGCCAAAAAAAGAAACCCTACTTACTTTTAAGTGGTATTGACAGAAAAAAGCATAGCTGTGCCACAACTATAAATTATAAACCCTGTTCTGCTCATCATTTAACTCTTTTTCCTCTCATCTTTAAGAAAAAAAGTGCTGTTGCAATACCTTTTTTTTTTTTTTTAAACTATGTAATTATTTTGTAAGATTTCAGGAATTTTCCAAGATATGTCTGAAGGTGTACTGTCAAGACTATGTGTATACAAAAGCTGGATCCAAAGAAAGAAGAGGATTTCAGTACAATGGCTTTGACCCTTCATGGTAAACCTGCACGTTTTATATACAACACAGCTAAAGAAAGAGGAAGATGGTGATATTTATCTAGGATTTGCGCAACAGCTTCTTAACATTCTGGCTACTTTTTCTGTAAAAGGTTACTTTCAGATCATGTGTAGGCCCTGCTGGCTGCAAGAAGAGTGTTAGCTTTTAGAAACAGATTGAGTCTTGAAGTCTTACATTTTAAATAGTTACCTTACTGAATCAGTCTGGCAATCACCATTGTGTTTTAACAAGGAAGACTGAATAGTGTGAATAGCCTTCTGAGTTACAGTACAATATGATGATATTACTATGGATATGAAGTACAAATGTGAAGTATCCAAAGCAAATTGTTATCGCTTTGGTTTTTTGGATTATGGAGTATAAAGGCAAGGTAATAGCACCAGGGCTGAAGGCCAGACAGCTCTCAAGAAACTGGCTAATATGTTTGTTAAGTATTTAATTTCACATTAACTATTTTCACCCATGTTCCAGAATATGAATCTAGAGTTCATATTCACATGTAGAACAGAATATTGACCTGTAGCTAAATCTGTGTAATCTTTTAACTAAAATACATACTCAGAGTGTTTGACTGTACCTCTTAAAAACATTGCTTATGTGAACCAATTATTCTTACTGTGCAATGGAAGGTGGTTCTCCACTCTATTCAGGAAGAAAAGAAAGTAAATCTATTTCAATATTCACTGATAGGTTTGCCACAGGCAAATTTTAGTCATTCTGTAGCTCACAGAATAAAGAGGCACACATGGAGCATTCCCAGAATACATTATAGATACTGAAGATAAACTGCCACAATAAAGTTTATTATTTCAAAGAACAGTGTAAATAAAGCTTTTATTTTCACTATTCCAGATGGCAGCAGCATATAATTTGCACTGTTTTGACATCATGACTGTATTATTCAAAATCATTCTTCTTCCTACTGAACTGAATGCAGGATTGAGAACAGTAAAATCAAAGAGACTAGGGGAGGAACTAAAATCAGCATTTTGCAGTGAAGTTGGTATTCTGTACTATTATTGAAGAACTATGCATATAAATGAATTGAAAAATAAAACAAGAGCCAATTCTAATTATACATAAAAATTAAATTGGATTTAAGAGATATAAAGCATCAGAGAAGTGCCAGTTAATAAACATTCATATTGAAACATTTTACAAGGCAAATTTTGGCAAAAAGAAGTAATTATGAACACACAAGAAATTACTTTGTGGGATCCTTTGTTCAAAGTTGATATATAGAGACGGATACTTTTACTTAGTGGTGCTGTACATCAGTAAAGCAGGGTAATGGCTACACTAGAATAATAGATTTTGGTATTGGTTCCGAGTTCTCTTTAATTTCATATATTTTTACCACACGAGGAAAGTGAATTAGACGTTGATAAGATGGATCAGCAAAAATTCAACATAAGAACAGCTGTCCACAAGATCCCACCAAAACCCATGAATCTCAAAATACCTTCATATACTGAAGAGATGTGCAAGGCACTTTTAATACAAAAGAAAACAAATTTGTTTAGTAGCTCTGTATGCAATTACCCTGCAAATTGCAAAGTAATGTCTATATAACAGAACACAGAGCCACTTAGACTGAATTATCATTTGTATGAATGTTGAAGCAGCAATTTCACATTGCATTAAGTCAGTTAACATTCATTGTTATTAGCATTTAGCTTTAAATAAGTTCTCTGTTTTAACAAATGAATGCGCTGAGCCTTTGAAATTAGATATCTTCATAAGGACATGAAAATGGAAAAAGGAATTTTCACCTTTCAGCAGTTCTCAAAATCTGCAAAATTAGACTCCACATAGCAGGCTTTTCCCAAAGTGACCTGTCTCACTCACATGAACAATGAAATACCTCTAACTCTACATCAACAATGACATTCTGAACAACAAGAATTAACACTTGTAGAGTTGTCACTCATATAAAAACAGAAGCCTCAAAATAAGGGTTTATTCTCAGATTTCTACACAGGTATTGCATAGCTTAGAGCAGAGCATATCATCTGAACATCAATGTGCCCAAATTTGGTTATGACTGAACCAAATTTGGATGTCTGTCTGTTCTGTTTATTTGGAATGTAACAGGAAATGCAGAAAGCTGTGTCCTTAAAGAAAAAAAAAAAGTAGGGAATTCAAGCACCCCTACCAGATGTCCCTTATCTAACACACGGAAAGGACTCAGAGTCTGAGGTAATGAAATAAAGGCGGAGGATGTGCTGTTTTAATTGCAGGGTATCATATATATAGGAAAAGTAATGTAAAGAGGATACAGCATCTCGCGTATTTCCATATGCAAATACTCATATGGAAAATACTATGTATTTTTCACTGGTGAATAAAAGACAAGAAGACTGTAAAGGGCGGCAATATGAATTTCCATGATTACCATTTCTGATTTAAGGCTTAGTTTCCAGACAGGGTTAGGATTTAGATTACACTAAATCAGGGTTAAATTGGGGCTTGCCAAGAATCAAGATTAGGAAAACAAAAAAGCACGCTTGCTCCATCTCGTCAATATTTTAAACACACTAATATTTGTGTTTTTACATCCTCCTAACTTTTTTTTGAAAAATAAAGGGGAAAGTACAGCAGGAGTGCAATGCAGGCCGTCTTTAAGCTTTACTTTTTCACATCACATACAGCTTTATGGTGAGGGAAATAATGAGATGAGCAGCAGGTTCATATGTACACCAGAGCACACTTTTCACGTTAGTAGCCTGAATATACCGACTGGTCCAGAACGCATAAAAGTGTTCTTTTCCTTTCCTTCCTCCCCCTTCTACTCATTAGTACCCTGTATTAAAATATTTATACTAGTAAATACATATGACACTTTCTATAAGTAGTTACCTCGTACTCAATCTTAAGTATAAAGCAATAAATCATTGCAATCAAGTTCCAACATCTCAGTTTGAGAATGCAGTAGAAGCATCTTGTTTTTTTGCTTTCAAAAGAGCAAGAGAGAGAAGAGGAAGTCAGAGCAGTCTGTCAAAGGAGTTTCATACCATATAGTCTGCCTCTCCCTCCTTCCTCCTCATGGCCATTTCTGTTACTGATGTTACACAGCTTTCATGGAATTGTTTCTGCAATGCCATAATCTTCCTCGATGTTTTTGAATTCAGCCTATGTACTCTGTAGCCCCAACTGCCAACTGCAAACTATACTAACTGCATTAATGTCAGAGCTGCAGAATTTAAGAACCTGACAAAGGAACTTGTCAAAACCCTTAACTTTGTTAAAGTATTGTTTTTAAAGGAGAACAAAACTATTTCCTGCATTTCTAGATTGGCATCAAACTTATGCATTTTAGAAAGAGAAAGGGGATATTTTCACTTTGGTAAGTTGTTAGAAAGGTACCCCAAAAACCTACTATTTGGCTTCTTAAAAGAAGAAAATGAGGAATAAGGGTTATAAAATCATATACCTTGAGTTCTAACAAGAGATGTTTCGTTCAGGATGTTAAAAGCACTTTCGGTGCAGTGAATTAAACAGCAAAGTAGTGTCTATGCATTTCAACCACTTTTCTGGTGCCCAGCACAAAAATGCACCCCTACAGATTTAACAATTTGAATGTTACTGCATCATTTCAATAAATAGCAAACCTAAGTATGAGAAAACCCAACAAAAGTCCTATTACTGCTGAAGAGACGGAGAAAAAAGAGATATGTTGTCAGAACAGAAAATGAACTCTGGAAAAAAACAGATGAAGAAGATATCCCTTGAAATTCAGTACTACTCAGTGTTGTACTAATGTTACTCATACAAAATATGAACCATTTTTCTACATCCAATGCAGCATTCGTCTTTATTGGTCTGAACATCATGCTTACAACATTCACAATGCTTACATGATTACAGATAGGTGATTGTAAAAAAGCAATAGACACAGTAGCTTCCCATTTTTAAGTTTTCTTTGCTTGTTTTAAGTCTTTCCTCCACTATGAACATGTGTCTATCAAACAAGAAAATGCTGGAAGATGTAAGACACAATACAATGCCTTATATCATGTACTCCTAATATTTATAAGCAAAAGACAGAATCCGAAGTGCTGGTAAATGTTAAAACACATGGCATCTTTTGATTCTACATGAAAACTAACAGGAGAAAGAAAGTAGTTCCTTTACGAGTAGATGGTGCAGTTCTTCTCTGATTGCTTGTCTAGGCAGGAAATGGGTGTGCTCTAGACTTCACTCCTCATACGCTCAAATATGAGGGAGGAATCCCTTTCACTACTTGTGTGTGTCACCACCTTTGGCAACATTCCCTTTCTCTCACGGATACCGAGAAGATGCCTATCTTCTAACAGGGATCTGTTAGTGAGAACACGTGTGGAAAAAAGAAGAGAAGGCAGTAGCATGAATTGCTTTTTTTGTTTGGGGTGAGTTTCACCACTCAAAATAAGTTCTTTGTCCAGACAAGGATGCTACAGAGGGAAAACACCATTGACTTCTGTTCTGGAATGATACAGAAAGCCTTTCTCTCTAGCACAGGACAAACACTGCTTAAAATACAGCTTTTCATAGTCCTCTGGCAAGTTCAATAACCACTGCCGATAAAAAACCTCTAATGAGAATGGAGTCACACAGAACTTCGTTTCAAGACTTTATAGTATACATGAGGCTAAGGCAGTCAACATCTCAAGGTTTTTATCTCATAAAGACTCAAAAGATTCATGATGTCAAAGGTTCATTTTGTCCCCCAGATCCAATGTTCAGAACTCTCTGTGGCCTGTGACTTTGAGTCCTACCTGAAATTTTGCTGCTTCACCTAAGATGAAGTAAGTGGGAATAGTCTGTGATTGAACATGCTTCACAACATAATAGTGAGTGCTGCGATTAGAGATGATAGATAATGTCTGTACTCTGAGTTATTGTGTGGAAGAAAATGCTTGACACCCCAGCATGCTCTGAAGCATGGCAGAGGCCCTGCCTTGAGCTTGCACAGAGGTGATGCAAGGCAGCGCTTGCTCCTGTCTGGAGATTTCCTGTGCTCCTCCAACACATTTTTCACAGTAATATTCACATGGCCTTGAAAGAGGTATGCTCCATTCAGCTCATGTGAGCTGAATGGAGCATACTAAAGCAGGCTCTCTGGAAGACTGAAGGAGAGAAATTACTTTAAACATGACACTTTCACATTTGTCTAGCAACAGCAGCTAATATTTCTCATGTAACTGTAAATGAGGAGTGATGTGGGAATTCATTCATAAGATGTTGAACATAGAACAATACCAGATTTACTCAGCTTTGCTATAACTCTTGCTGCAACTTACTTGACTAATTCCACCACAAATTGTATTGTCAGTAATTTGAAACAGGATCTTGGCTGGGCATAGGAACATACGATGTTAAAAAGAGTTTTTTTCAAAAAACTCCTTTACATGCTGAGATCAAGATTCACACCTCTAAGCACATCATAACTACTTTAACTACTTTCTCATTATTTTAAATAATTATGAAATTCAGTGCTACCTCTAAAAAAGGTAATGAAATCAAAATCCTCAATGGGTAGTGTAAATTGAAACTTATTAGTCTACAGTTTGAGTGATTATATTTAAATTATAAATAAAAATGTGGTCCACAATATTTTCCAACATTTGCAGAGTAAATTTTAAACTGATTTTATGTGTAGTACAGGCAAGATTTTTGCATTCACAGTTTCTGTTTAAGATAATTTTCTCACCAACTTCTATACATCTGATCAAAGATCATCAATCATTACTAATCTTTTTAAATTACAAGCCTTGATTGTTCCTTGTTGATTTTGTTTTGGTTTGTTTTAATTTTTTGTAGAAGAAATTTCTGCAAATAAACATGATAATTAGTTAACAAAAAGCAGTGATGTTTCAGTTCCAGTGGAATACTTCGCTAGCATGGACATAAAAAAGCAGCTGTTCTGTGTAGCTGGAAGTCATGGACCTAAATGAAGGCTGAGATAATGTTTGAATAGTCCAGTGTGATTGCCAGAAGGGCCGAGAGTCATCATGACAGGCGGGGCGGGGGTGGGTGGGGGAAGTGCAACAGAGAAAGAATAGAAGAAAGTTCCACGTTATGTCAGTTATTTGCAAGTTCATCACAAACTGTTTCGTGAAGAATAGTTAATGAAGTCAAACAGCTGTGGAGAGCCAGCTCCTGCCTTTGAGCAGACGTAGTGTGACAGAGGAAGCTTAGCATAGCACTGTACATGGCAAGCACATCAAAATCAGTGTAACCACAAGAAACCTCTACATCAACTTTGTCAACAGAATTATCACATGGTAAGTTGCATGAAGAAGGTACAAATGAAGAAAACAGAATGCGTGATAACAGAAGATGTGAATCTGTCCAGTGGTGAATTAAAACTTAGTAAAAGGCCCTATGCTACAGAAGCAATGCAAGCAATTGAATGAGAGGGCCAGGGTTATATATGATTTCAACAACAGAACTGTTTCTCTTTGGATTTATCAGTAATAACATCTGTCATACATTTTACAAGAGTAAAAAACTCATTTCTTTTAAAGAAAAGAGATTGAACTATTTTTCCTGTAGGCTGGAGAGGCAGGCATGAAGATAATTATATGTACCCTTTAGAAGCAATTGAGAACAGGTCAGATGTAACAGTAACTGAGAAATAATTTATACCACTAAACAAATACATAGCAACAACTCTCAGACCACACAAAAGTATTTCAGTATTCCATTTTTTTTTGTACCTGAAGAAAACTTAGAAATCCATCTGTGTGTGCTAAATAACTTTCTGCTTTTATTTTATTATGGCACTCTACTTTAAGTAAGTGATACAACAAGCTGTTCCATTAAATGAAATGCAAGAAGGATTCTAAAAAGAAGGGTTAGTTGTTTTTGCCTTTTCTGTTACTTCCAGCTCCTCTGGCATATGAGGAAAACACCTTGCTAATACATAGGTAGCTTTTTGTGTGTGTGTTCTTGCTTGAAATATTGTGCTTCTGGAAAAGTTTTGTCTAAACTATTTATTTTGATGCATCCCGATGTTGATCCTTTCTGATTTTTAACCTTTAATATGACACATTTAAGCCTTCATGACCTATTGCAGGTATATGTCCATAAACACTGTTATCTCCAAAGTCCCACCTTAACATCTTACCGTCCTTTAAAGCCCCAGTAACAACTTCAAAGATCACCAGCAAGAGCTTTGAGAAAAAACAATCTCTTGAATTTGGTCCTAAAATGTCTATGCTTCTACAAAGCAGGAGAAAAAGTCTTTCTCCACTATCAGTTAGGCCAAAATTTTCTAATTCTCCAACTCTTTGTCATTTAGCAGCTGGCTTTGCATGAAAGTCAGCATCATGGAAATGACAGCTGCAGAAACATGACGAAATTCTTTCAGTGAACACACTGAAAACGTTCCACTGCACTAAAATGCCTGAAAGATCTTGGAAACTATCAGCAAGTACCTCACAAATCTCCATGGGTGTTGCTGATCATGCTTAGCAGCTCAGAGAGGAAGAGAGACTATGCGGGCTTCTATTACTAACTTATTCATACAAAGGAGAAACAAAACAATATTCTTGCAAGATAACGTCCTGCTGAAGCCTTCAACGACTGACAACAAACATACATAAATGTTTCTATCAGTTTTAAAGAAGCTTAACAGAAACACCTTTCTCACAGACAAAAATCTAAACAAATACTCCCAAAACTTAATGACTACCACACGTAGCACTCTTATTTAGCGCTTAAATTTAGACATGAAGTATTTTATTCCAGAAAAAGAGATAAAATTCCTTAGAAAATATCTGATTCTACATGAAAACCAAAAAATGCAACCAACTAAAATTCCTTAGAAAATATCTGATTCTACATGAAAACCAAAAAATGCAACCAACTAAAATTCCTTAGAAAATATCTGATTCTACATGAAAACCAAAAAATGCAACTAACTATCAGCTGTAAGTTATTGCTTCCTGTTTCAAAATTACTGTAGGACATCAGAAACTATCAAGGGTTTAAAATTTAGAACCACCTGCAGTTTTGGGGACTATTTTTCTTACGATTCTGTGTCAGGAAAAAGTGTATATCCATTACATATCAGGAAAACACGTAGCAATGCTAAATTAACTGACGCACAACACATGCAAGGCCGATGTGTATCAGCGTCAATTACGCGACTTCTTCTGAGTACGTTGGATTAGCTACAGAAGGCTTCTGAGAGCTTATTCTTTCCTACCTTTTTCAGTATGGGGTAAAAGTTCTTTCCAATTAAGGTAAAAAAAGTTCCATAGGTACCATTTGTATAACATGATTCTGCAAAGTGTTTCAGAAATGGATTAGCAGACTTATCCATTATTGTGAAAAACAGGTACCGTTTGATATTTATAACTCCATAAAATTAGAGTAGATTTTTAAAAATTTCATAATAATTTCTTATTTTCTACAGTATTTAGTAATATTTGAACCACTGCACTTAGAAAAAGATTATTCAAAATCCATTTTCAACATTCTGTAACATCACATAACAGTAAAAAATATGGGAAAAAAACCCTCCACATTTCTTAAATCTAGGCATTCTGTTCAAAATAATCATATGCAGAAAATTATTTGTCGATTGTCTTCCACTGGCTTTAAAAGTTTTTCATTATGTAATTTGTCTAACTTCAAGATACTGAGTAGTTTCATTGAGGAAACTGACTGTAATGGAACTATTTACATACCTAAGCATGTTGCCAAAACAACTGTCACATCTTCTAAGTTCACTGCCATTTTATTTCATAAATTTTTGCTACTCGTGCTTTCTTCCTACTCCAAAGCAAACGAGATCATTTACAAATATTCCTCCACACATGACAAATACTACATTCTCTTTCTCTGTACATAAAGTCAACTTGCATGCATATCACTTGTCATCTGCCTGAGATTCATAAGTTACTGTTTAGATTTTATGCTGAGTAAAATAAAAATTTAGACATGCATCATCAAGAGTACTTCATTTTACCATGATATTAAGAATAGATCTTATTCTAAGCAAACACAGCATTGCAGAGAAATAAATGATTATTTTCTAACATCATGGAAAGAACAAGGAAGCCACTTAGCATTTGTTCTTACCACTAGCCACCAAACTTCTTAGGGCCTGAACAGGCAGTCTTTTTATGCAAGAAGCAATGAAAACTAGTTACTACAAACCCAAGATAAAAGAGCAGAAAGTAATTTCCAAGTTGCTGTTTTGGCAATGCAGGTGAACTAACACATGCAGTAATTAAAAGTCCCACGGGATTTTATCACCACTCATGGCTAATAACTATATTTTAGATCACAACAGTATGCTGAGGCAAACAGCAATGAGCTTTTAACACAGTTCCAAAGTACTGAGTACTAGCTAAATGGTAAAATTACCAATTACCACTACCACTTGTTACAGCAGCTACATGTTGATAGGCCTACTATTTAGAGGTTATAAGACTGAAAACTCACAGCTGGAGGTTGTAGGGAAGTAAGGAAACAACTACATTCTCAGTCAGTATGAGATGTTTGTTTAATAATTATTACAATAAAACATGTATTCTCTTGATGTGTATATAATAGTAATTAACAGGAGAAGAAGCAAGAAAAAGAATAGATGCTATATAACCTAAAATTCATATTTAGCACATGTATTGCAAGCAAAACCAGGACAGTATCCCACAGAATGATCTAGAAATTGAATACCACCTTTATCAGTAGAAGTGTTGAACAGAGATATTCACTTCATATTGAGTTCATTTTACTATATCCCTAGTATTTTTAGGGATTTCCCGTTGTTCCATCTGCACATAAATTTATGTTGTTGTAGTAAGGTTCTGGCTTTCCTTTCTATATTTTTCTCTACCAGTAGTGTAACAAGCTATGTTTATTTCTTTAAGACTACGGAGATGAATGCTTAGAAGATACTGAGTTTTAAGCTTTGGTCTTCCTGGTATTTTTACTCTAGAGACAAGTACCTTTTAAAACCTTTTTTCCTTTTTCTTTCCCTACCAATTTTCTTTCAGCAGAGAAGTCTTTCAGCAGGTGTTTAGTCTCCTGCTCAAAACCACCTCCCCAGAGAGTTGTAACTACTTGTCAATCTCCCAAAAGCAAAGATAAGAATTTAAAGCACTCCTTTCACTTTAGCTGCAAAGTTAACTCCTTGTTCCCCTTCTGTTGTTAAACTCACCTCAAATTGCTGATGCTCTCGGCTTTGGTTAACTGCCTAGAGCCACAGCGCCTGTAAGCCAGAGCTGGCACAAACAGTGCCAATGCAGTACAGCTCCCATGCAGCCACACAGTACTGGCACACACTTTATGCCAGAGTGCTCTAGTGAAGGGTCTGAAGTCAGTCCATGCACTGCCTGTGGCTAACACCAGAGGAATTTAAAATTTAGGAAGATTTTACTGCAGGTTATGAAGTTATGGTGTGGATAGATTGCTTTATCTCCAAGACGAAAGCTGTCCCAGCTCTGGTATTGCTTTATCACGTCAGATAAACACTCTACTTGCAGCACTGAGTACTAGAAGATCAGTAAATGAGATTTGGTGGTAACAATACTATTCCCGAGTGTGACAATTTACTTTTCCAATTCTCAGCCTATGATTTATGATGAAACTCCCACATCTGGAGTTGTTTAAGAGATGTTTCTGTGTGTACTGCTCTGCAAGATGTAGGTACAGAAAACAATCATGGTAACTTGCTGCTTTCTGCCTTTTGTAAGATGCTCTACACATAGGGAAAGGGACAGCTAAATCCACTCACAATTTGGTGGGAGTGTGCCAGCCTACTACAACATACAGGGTAAAAGACTCCGGGTAAAACTCCCAGAAGAATTTTAGCATGCAATTCTGAGAGAAGAAATGCTAGAGATGTAACATCTGCAATATGACTACGCATGTGTGATACTTGCGCTCAGACTCAAAACAGCATAATGATCACATCTGCATGCAAACCCTAAAATTTAAATGTGATGAAGACATATGTGGCACTTAAAAACTGAAAAACAAGCCTCAGTTTCTTTCTGAGCAGTGAATGCAATAATCACTCCATAGATATTAACACCCATTTCATGCTTTCCAGATTGAGTAATAACATATCTTATTCTGGCTCTTTTTATTCACTTAAAAAAAAATCTAGCTCATACAAGAATATTAAGAGCAAGAGACGGTTTATATTTCTTTTTGTATACCAATGAAACTAAGTGCCAAGCTCTCACATTTTATTTAAGGGATTATTAATGAACAATTTTGTAATGCTGTTGAGTCACAAAAATGAAAAATTTCCTTAAATCCTATTCTACCATTTCTAGAATTATTTCTTAACTTCATTTTCTCTCAAGTGAGCATCAACTCTTGTGGGAAATGCAAAACATTTTTTAAAAAATAGAAAAGAAACATTTGGATACATCTAGGCATGGATTCCAGCTTGTGAACTTGAAACCCACATATGACTAGAATAAAGAAATGCATATAATACTCTAAAGTCCTATAGAGGACTCTACAGAGGCCTTAGTAAATACTTCTAGAATGTTAGTAATTCATTTTGGCTAATGGCTAATTCATTTTACTTTTTTTTATCATTTCCACAGAGAAATAGGTTATTCTTAAAACTGCATCAGAGATTTAAAAAACCCCCATAGAAAGTAAAAATCATATCCTAGAAGCACATAACACTTGAGGCTGCCTTCAGAGAGTCAATATTTAACTTCTATGTTTTAATGAAGAAAACTGGAAGGACTGATTATACATTTTGTAGTGTTACGTATCAGAAGGAAGAGGCTTCTTTACGAAGCATATAGCCAGGACGCTCAAACTTAAATATATTAAGTATTTATATAGCACCTTCGTGTGTTCTGTTATTGTGATAAAAGTAAGGAGTGAGTCACTGAACAATGTGAGGTTTGGGAAGCAATATTCAGATTATATAAAATAATTTGAGCTTCTCAACAGCATGGGTCTGAGACAAGGATGTCTGCTTCTGTATTTCTTACTCATACCAAGTAGCATCTTTAGAAGTTCTGTAGACTTCTGTGGGACTGTTTTAAAGTCCAATATCTATGAGAAAATACTTTTTTAATAAGCAAATGACCAAAAATGAATCATCACCCTGATATAAGTTTAAAAACAGTGCGTACAATTCTGCAAGACAATGTGAATTTGTAGCAAAAGACAGTTTGTGCACTATGGAATGCTCTTAGAATCTAGCAAGGAGCTCTGCAGTTCATTTTCCGAGCCAGCTGGTCTTTTACAAAAAATGGTTCCATGTTCTTTTTGTAATTGTTACTCATACACATGGAGTAAAACTGTTCTGCCCAGGGTTTTCACTCAAATCACCACTCAGTATCTCTCAACAATATTCTCTTTTAAAATATCAAAGGACAGAAGGGCTGAAGAACCTAATTTTGTCCCAAGATACAGACACTGACCACTGACCACCAAAGGCAATGCAACTGGTAAGTAAGAACCCTTGAATTTCTCAGCGCTCCCTAACTCTTTCTCAATGCTTGGTAACTCTTGAGATACCGGAACTCTCACTGCTCAACTGCTTTAAAATCCTCCACTGTTCTTGACAATTCACTCAACTGGACACCATACCATCAACCTGGAAATTCTCAGAGATGTTAGAAAATGTGTTTCAGTAACTCATGCTGCCAAATTTACCATAAACATTCTGGCATATGGATTTCAGAGGTAGCCCTATAGCGACATGGTCAAAGGTAATATAATTTCACTTTGATGATGCCAATAGCTCATTGCTCAGAAGAAGTACATATGTCTTGTGGTCTGGCTACAGAATCAATGTTTTGCTTCCTGCTGGGTGTAGGAAGGACATCTCTGCTGAGGAAGAAGGTGAACTGCCCGAGATTGACTTTGCAGATCTCTTAAATAGCTCCACTCTTTTGGTTAAGTTTAATACATGCCTTTATTCTCCAGTAATATCTCATCTCTGTTTTTAAAGGAATTTCAGTAGAAAAACTCTGAACTGAGTTCTAAGGCTTTTAAGAGTCAGAGCTTCAGATTTTATACTGAAGATCCAGTTTTGATGGCTGTGTCACTGGATTTTTTTCTATATACATACAAATCTGTATAACAAACATCTTTTAATGAAAACCCTCTGTATGGTGCTTCTCATCCCTCTAAAAAGAGAACAAAAATAATCCAAAGTTTTCATTAATTTAGAAAAGAATCTAATACTGACGACTGCAATTTTAAGCATAAGAAAGCAGCAAGAATATCCACAAGAATAAATAAAATAGGCCAGTGTTACAGTTTTCCTTCCCTTTATATATTTTCCCATGCACAGAATAATTAATTGGTAATATGCTTCCAGTTTTCTAATAACACAGTATTTCAAAACTGAAACAATTTATTACAATGTCTGTGCAGTGTCTAGCTCACAATATTTAACCTCTCTGATTATATCTTCAGTGAGAACTTCTCTTCATCTTTAATTATCAGGATTATTCATCCTCTGCAGATTCTTTAGCAGACTTTGTGAACTAAATCAGAATCACTACATTCCCCTGTATGATTAAATTTAAGCACATTCTGATTTTATCCTTACTATGGTTGAAGCTGATATCACTACTCACAATAGTGATCATGATTTTTAAGTTTGAAAATGCTATGAAAGCTAACTGTGTATCACGTTTTACAATCAGCTGTTTTAAGAGATTGTGAGACATTCAAATCCAATCCTGAATCAGTGGCTACACTGAGAGGCACAATACAGAGAGAAAGGATCTTACCATAAAGAATCTACTATAAAAGAAGAGTTTCCTATAAAATTTAGTGTCTACTACAAAATTAGAATGTTTTGTCAGTAACAATGAAAATAAAATATTTTGGTATTCACAGTCAAAATACTTAAATGCACTTCACCTCTCCACGAGGTGACCACATACTTTGTTACATATTTGCATAATAGGTTTTACAAATTGATTTTCATATTTAAATTATTTGTCTGCATTTTTTTGTTGAGTAGGTGAAAGAGATTTTCTGTCTCTAGCTTCTGAAAAGGAGGAAAATAAAATGGCAGCTGTTCGGAATATATGCAGAAGGAATACAGCAGGGTTCCTCCATAACCATGGGTGACCTGAAAAAAATCTGTCAGGACAGATTTGTTTTTCCATTTTTCCTATGAGAAACTACATTACAAAAAATACACCAAAATCTTCACATAGATTATCGTCCATGTTATAATAATGGTAAAGAAGTAAAAGAAAAGTTTAAAGTGTACTTTCTTAACAAAAGAAAATGAGTAGCGGATTTTTCAGGTAAACAGAAAATCATCAGGTCACTGAGCGTATTTGCTTTCTGTATTGCTTGGGGAATACTAAATCAAATCTCTTTTTTATTGCAAGATGCTGAAAAGGTAAACAGAGACCAGAAAATAGCAACAAAATTTAGGAAACACCTGAGTGAAGTAATTCATTGTGCAAGCTTGGAAGATTAATGTTAGAGCTCACTTAGAAAATAGTTTTAATAAATAGCAGTTCAGGAGAAGCAGGATGAGCACAAAAGTAGGGCAGGTGTGGGATGATGGAGTCTTTCAGCCATGAAGCAACATCAAAAAGTACCTTAAGTGAGGAAACATAGTCTTCTTACCAAGTCTAATTTAATTCAAGGACGTATGTGTGTATATATATAGATTAAGAAAAGGTGCAACATAACCAGTATTTACTTAGTGGTACTATATATAAGAAAGATTTAAATATGGGCAATAAATGATAAATACTTCACCAAACTGCAGAGGCCTGGCTAGATTCAGGAACCGTCTACCCTTGGAGATGATGAATGTGATTTATCTGCATAAACAGGCCCTACATCTGCATTCTGATGTTTCAGGATATTCTGTGATTTTGAGTCAAAATATGCACATTCCTAATATATCTGTAGCTAACACCAACATTCCCTTCCTCATCTCCAAATCTTCTTTTAAATCACCCTTTGAAAGGGTCTCATGAATTTATTTTTTTAGCCTGGGGACTTATTTTCATTTAGATAATTTTGCATTGTGCTAATCAGTACTTGTAATAGCACATAACAATGTGAGCAACTCAGTGGTCAGGACAAGTTGATTTCAATGCTGATGTCATATAATGCCTTCTGAGCCATGAAACTGGATGTTTTTATGCAGTGAGTGTTTCATATCTAGACTAATAGCTGCATTTTCTCTAGCAGCTACTATCTATTCCATTGTTAAGGTTTTGTGGCAAGAACAGTATCACCATATAGACTTGCAGAGCGTCCAGCACAATGGTGCTTCAATTTTGATTGGACACATAGAAAGCTATTGTAATACAAATACAGTATTTGTTGATTGAAAGATTAGATAAATATATGAAAGCTGATGAGACCGTATTATTCTCTACAGAGATTTTGAATCTACTGTTCTGTTCTTTTTAAAAAAACCCGAGTGCTGTTCATGACAATGAAACATTTTCATTCATTCCACAGAGGAGCAAATGCAAAATAATGACTTAATATATGATAAGAGTATGGCCAGTGAGAATAGGTCTATTTTGGTAAATAAATTACTTTGAGCTATCACATGCCCCAAAGTAAATCGACAGCTGCAACAGTTTTCAGCAAGCCATTAGTGTGCAAAGATAAAATGATGCACTTTTGCAGAGACAAAAGGCTGGTACAACAGCCAAACCGGTCGATTTGTTAAAATTCAAGACTTTATGCAGACTGCTAGAAAAACTGTTTAACTTTACCTTTCAAACAGAGAGATGAGAATCTGACACAATTTAAATGGCTATTTCTGGGCTGTCAATCAGAGCAGGCCAAGAGACGAACACTGTAACTGCAAGTTATTGTGAACTTGCCAAATGTAGACATAGAAATTAGACTGCTACAGTACTCCAAGACTGGGATTACAGAAATACAAGAAAGAAAAGAAAAAAAAAAATCAGGAATATAAGGACATCAGTGATCCAACATCAGGACGTAAAAAAACCACAATGTATCTGTCATTTTATTCTTTCATTTGTTTCCACTATGAATGATCAAATAAAACACAATTATCTGTTGAACAATGGCCTTCAAAGCAAGAAAATGAAAACCATCAACATTTGCCTTCAATAGTCTAATTGTGCTTCATGTCTTGTCTTAGAGAAACTAACATAAATATTGCTGTTAATACTGTTTGGCCAAGAAGCATTGCTTTTCAGTAGGGCGAGATGCAGAATTCTTTTATTAAAAGGAAAATTATATCACAGTAATATCTTGTCTATTTGTTCTGAGAAGTGCCCTTGGAGATCAGAAGATGGAGTTTCAATTAAACTACACTTTTGATGCTCTGTAGACATAATCAAATGTAGCTGACTTTTATTTGGAAAGAAAATATTCTTTAATGTACAGATTTGAAAATGTTCATGATCATACATAATGAAAAAAAAAACCACACCAGCTAGGTCAATAATCTGCTTAATTTAGGATTCTTCCCAATGATCCATTTTAACTTCCGTTTTTTTCTCTGGTCACATTATTACTGTTCTTGGCCTATGAGCCCACATATATTCTGTGCTCCTTCATAACTCCTCATCCCGAATCTTAGTGATGCATATCCCCTGTGTTTTCTATAATGATTGTTATCACATTTTTCAAATTAATGAACACTGAGTGTATAAGCATCTTTAACTAACAACAAACTCAATGCTGTTTTGGCTGATGAGCTTTGTTGCAGCTTCACAGCTCTTATGACAGGGGAATTGTACCAGGAAAGGTTAGACAAGGAATGTTGCTGCATTTTCACAGTCAAATAACTCTGTTAAGCAATCTGTTGACTCTTTTGTCTCTATTTAATTTGCTTTAGAGTAATTGAACACTGATATGTCTTTTTAGAATAACATTTTGAAGGGCACGCTTAACCAAAGATTTAGATTTAATTCTAAAATAGAAGGTACATATCATGATGGAAGTATGAACCAGAAAATTAACACTGAAATCTCATTAATATGAGTTTTGACAAACAAAAATTATCCAAAAAGAATGAAAAAAAAAAATTTGCTATTTTGAAGTCAGATTATTAAAACAACTCATCTGTAATACAGGTCTGCCTGCTATCACCATCTCACTTAGTTCTTGAATAGTAAGTTCTTTTAAGTTCTAATATAAGTTTCACGCTTCTTCCTTCCTTGAAAAGCTAACATCTCACATGAATGTCACCAATTTGTTCATTCTTTTTTGTGTGTGTTATGTTTTCTGCTTTAGTTAGTTAAATAAAAAACTATTTTTGACCCATGAATTGGCCTTTCAAAATTCATATGTTTGGCATAAAATTCAGCAGAGTTAAAATGGACAGGAATCTATTTGGGAAAACTTTGCATTTTTTTCTAACTCTTTTTATTACAAGTTTAAATACAATTCAGTCTCATCCATGAGTTTACAAAGCTGCATTTCATCTACCCCTATCCTATGTGTTACTTAAAATATTAGAGAACTAAGAGTTTCAGAAAATTGTCAGTTCTAGGTGGTGCAGTTACAGCTGAAGAACTGACAACATAGTAGACGTGAAGACTGGTAGGGTCAAAGTAACATGGGAGTTTGGGTGACTGTTAAAATAGAAAATAGGAATTGTTAATAATAACAAAAGTGTATCCATAATAATACTGGTTTTAGGATTTTAGTATTTAGTATTTTTGTAGTTATTATTCTTTGTTCAACCACACAGATCTAGCTGGTGATGTGTTGAGTTATACAGTACAACCAAATAGTTCTCTCCTCTTCTGAAGGGCACTAAGATAGTACTTTCCTTGTTTTATCTTGAGGAAAAAAATGTAGGCTACAGCTGTCCTTTTGCTGACGTCGACTGTACGTAGCACCATCACTAAATATCACTCAGAAACCTGTTATGGGAGTTGAACCTAAAACTGAATTATCTGTTGAGAAATGTGGTAACACCTGAGGCAATCAAAGCAGTGCAGGACAGGTTTCAAAACCGCAACTAGTGCATTTCAAAAGTTTTGCAAGGGTATCACAGAAAAATCATACCCTTACACGGAGACCTCAAAGCAGAAGATTCCCTGATAGAATTCGCTAAAAAGGCTGGGGTTTTTGCTAATAGTATGTTTCAAATGTAAAACTACAGGTATACATACAATGTCTGTAGTGAGTGATTAATGTTAACTTGGATAACGGTCTCTACAACATTCCACAAAGAAACAGCATAATATACTGATTTATTTTCTGTTGTTCCATGTCAGTATCAAGGCACCCATGTGGAAAGCAGATATAAGATCACAGCACCATTCTCACTTCTCAGCAGTTTTGATTAGCCACGCAGAAGTAATTTTTATTTTTATTCAGGTAACCAATGCATAGCCTAAGACCACCCAGACCTTTATAAGATTTATGTCATTGAGGCAACAGAAGCAGAAGCAGTGGTGACTGAGGTTAAGTCTGGGGGTGACTGTTGGACTGTGCTGCACAGAGGAATTCCTGAGCTCAGGGACACCCGATCAGCATCCCAAAGTCCCTGGAGGACCCGGGAGCTCTTGCAAACCAATCAGGAATGGACGGGATTTTGTCAGGAGCATCCACAGGGGATTTAAACAACTCTAAGGAGTGCAAGCGAGCAGGAGCGTGGTGAAGAGAGCAGGCACGCAGGGTGTGGTGTGGCAGAAAGGTGTGGCACGGCAGTTTGCAAGGCAGTTCACAAAGGCAGGGAACGGAAATTAGGAAGTGAGTCATCATCTACCAAACTAAGAGGACTAAATGTGGTTTCCACTCAGCGAAAAGCCACTGTCAGAAGGAACACAGTGACCCAGACAAACCTCACACATCAACATACAGCTGTCCAGGTCTCCAGCTGCAGGGAGGGTCTGAGCTTGTCACAGATGCCAGAGGGCAGCGGAGATGATACCTGTTTGCATTATGAACAAGTGGATGATCTGCTCAGCTTGGTGGCAGAACTGAATGAGGAAGTGGAGAGGTCAAGGAGTATGAGGAAGTGTAAGGAGTAGTTCACTGAACTATAAAACAGGTGGTCAAGCTGCAGGAGACAGACAAAAGACTGAGAGATACCAGGGACGCTGAGAGAGAGTTAGACAGTGGGTTCCAATCTCTGTGGTGGGAGACCGCAGCCTGCTGAGGAGACATCAAAAATTCACCCTCCAGTACACACGGAGAGGAGGGAGGGAGGGAGTGCATCGACACAGGGGGTTGGGAAGTAACAAAAAAAAACCCCCCAAACCCTAACCCAAAGCCAAAGCCAAAACCAAAGCCAAAGCCAAAACCAAAACCAAAACCAAAACCAAAACCAAAACCAAAACCAAAACCAAAACTAAAACCAATACAAGGAAGAAGAAAGGAACAAATAAAAGGAACGGGCTTCCTTCAAAGCCAGACATTGCCACCCAGAAATGCTTTGTAGCTCTGCAGGCTAATGAAAAATACCTGGCATGCGCCCCAAAGAACAGCCAGAGCTAACTAGAGCAGCCAGCCTGCTCCACAAAAAAGGCAAATAACCACTAGTTCAACCAAGAAAAGGTGGCGTGTGATAGTAGTGTAGTATGAAACTCTGGCTGGGGAATGATGAGGAGACAGCTGACAGCTTTTGGGTCAAAATTAAAGAGAGGGCACAGATGGGATGTTATAGTGAGCCACCCAATAAGGACAATGGTGTGGATGAAGCCCCTTACTGGCAGACAGGAGTGACCTCATGCCTGCAAGCCCTGGTCCTCATGGGGGATTTTCAACCACCCTGGTATCTGTTGGAGAAACCACACGACATGGCACAAGCCATCCCAGAGGTTCCTTGAATATGTCAACAACAACTTCCTTACACAAGTGATTGAGGAACCAATAAGGAAATGTGTCATGCTGGACTGTGAACCCACCAACAGGAGCGAGCTGGTGGAATACAGTGCTCCAAGGCAGCTTTGGCTGCAGTGACCATGAGACACTGGAGTTCAAGATCCTCAGGGCAGTGACGACATGCAGCAAGCTCACTGCAAGCTCACTACTGCAAGCTCTCTGCCCTAGACTTTAGGAGAGTAAACTTTGGCCTCTTCAAGGACCTAACAGGCAGAGTCCTGTGAGATAGATCTGTAGAGGGCAGAGGGGGCCAAGAATGCTGGCTGATATTCAAGGATCACATCCTCCAAGCTCAGGAGTGATGCATCCTGACAAGAAGGAAATTGGACAAAAATGCCAGGAGGCCTCCATGGATGGATAAGATGCTGCTGAGCAAGAAATTAAGTTTTTAGAAAGCTGAAACAGAGAGAGGTGGCCTCAGAGGGATACAGGAAAATTGTGTGGGAAGCTAGGGATTAGGTTAGGGAAGCCAAGGCCCAGTTAGAATTGAGTCTGGCCATGGATATCAAGGACAACAGGAAGGACGTCTATAGATACATTGCAAACAAAAGGAAGACTAGGGATAGTGTGGAATCTCTCCGAATGGGAATAGCAGACCTGGCTACCCGGGACAAAGAGAAGGCTGAGATTCTCAACGACTTGTATGCCTTGGTACTCAATGGCAAGTGCTCCAGCCATGCTGCCCAAGATGAGAAAGAGACTGGGAGAAGGAAGACCCTGAGCCTACTGCAGGAGAAGATCAAGCTTATGACCAGCTAATGAACCTGAACATGTAGAAGTCTGTGAGACCTGATGGGATTGATCCGTGGATCCTGAGGTAGCCAGAAGATGAAGTTGCTAGGACATTATCCATAATTTTTGAAAAAAGTGGCAGTCAGTTGAAATTCCCAAGACTGGAAAAATGGAAATATATCCCCCATTTTTAAAAAGGAGAAAGTGGAGGAGCCCCAGAACTACAGACCAGTCAGTCTCTCATATGTGTAAGACAAGATCATGGAGCAGATTCTCCTGGAAACAGTGCTAATGGAAAACAAAGAAGTGATTGGTAACAGCCAACATGGCTTTACAAAGAGGAAGTCACCCCTGAAAAATCCGGTGACTTTTTATGACAGGGCAACAGCATTTAAGGATAAGGATAACTGATATTTTCTACCTGGACTTACACAAAGTGTTTGACACTGTCCTGCACGACATCCTTGTCTTGAAATGGGTTTGAGATATGGGTTTGATGGATGGATGACTGAGTGGATAAAGAACTGGCTGTGGCTGCACTCAGAGTTGTGGTCAGTGCCTCACTGTCCACGGGGAGAGCAGTAACGGGTGGTGTCCCTCATGGGCTGTTACTGGGACCAACGCTGTTCAACATCTTTGTAGGTGACGTGGACAGTGGGATTGAGTGCAGCCTCAGCACATTCACTGACAACAGCCTGCCTGGAGCAGCCGACACACAGGAGGAAGGGATGCCATCCAGAGGGACCTGGACGGGCTTGAGAGGCGGGCTCATGCAAACCTCATGATGTTCAACAAGGAGAAGAACAAGGCTCTACCCTTGGGTCATGGCTATCCCAGACACGCCTACAGGCTGGGAGGGGAAGTGATTGAGAGCAGCCCTGTGGAGAAGGACTTGGGGGTGATGGGTGATGAAAAACTCAACATGAGCTGGTACTCAGAAAGCCATCTGTGTCCTGGGCTGCATCCAAAGCAGCATGGCCAGCAGGATGAGAAGAGATTCTGCTCTTGTGCGTGTTCAAGGCTAGGCTGGATATGGCCTTGAGCAACCTGATCTACTGGGACACGTCCCTGTTGATGGCAAGGCGTATCGGGACTCGATGATTTTTAAGGTCCCTTCTAACCCTTAACATTCTATGATTCATTTTATGATTCTATGATTTTAAATTTACTAGCTAGCTTTTAATTTAGTAATAGCTAGTAATTATGTATTAAGAAATTATGTAAAATACATTTTGTAAATCCCTACGTGCTATCTGTTTCACATAAAATAAAATGTTGATACAATGCAGTTTTATGATTCCCCAGTAATTACATGGTGGGTTAGCAGCATGACTGACGATAAAATGCCAAAGCCCTAACTTTACAAGATCTATGCCCTCAGCAAAGGAAAAATCCTTCCATTCATATATTCGCAATCCTACACGTACCCTTTCAAAAGTAAATAAATACTATCACTTTTGCTATTCAACAGTAGACTGTAGATTCAACATTCTGTTGCCCTTACTGTATCTGTCATTCATCTAAAGAAATTCAAGTTTTGCAGGTAAAATCAGAAACATATGCAAGACTAAAAGGGAATATTACTGGAACTGTCAGTTGCAAGTATCAGGCCGGATTGAATAAAATTTACTTTGTATCTGAAATGAAAATACTTGCTTGGCAGAAGGCTTACGCTATTCAGCATCTTACTGCATTGCTAAATCCTTCCCTCTAAAGTGCACCACAAACTTTAAAATCTGTTAAACTGCAACACCATGATGTGTGGCTGACACAGATAATAGCAACCCTGTGGGTGACAGTCGACTGACAGTCAATTGACTGCTGTCGCCCCACGGTGATGATTAACACACGGGAACCAAACCAAAGTCCCCTCAAAATGTCTTTAGCCACACGCAAACAAAATCACATTAAATTTTGCAAAGACCTGGGGCTCTAGAAACTTCTACGAAATGAATTATGAAATACTTCTCTTGATTTTATGCATAGCACAGAGTGGCTGTAGCTAACAAACACATTCTTTCAAGTATTTGGGTTCTAAGCCTGCAAAGCAGCGTCTGTTCTCTTTACTGGTGATGTCTCAAGAGCAGTAAAGTTTTTGCTAGTTAGTCCACAGTCTTCCTTAATAAACAGTTGGCAACGACCATGGTCTACATTCCTCTGAATTTAATTGATCTGTTCCAGCTGTTTATTCCAGGCAAATTTACTCACTTCTATACAATTACAATTACAATTGTATTTAATTTTTGTACATTTTGTATTTAATTTAATACTCTTTATTAGAAGGTATGTTTTGAATCAGACTGTAGTATTCGCATGGTATAAAGAAGTAAACCCATTTTGTCACATCTTTTGAGGATGTTACCTTTCCGGGTGCAGGTAAGGCAACAAAGTAATAAACCTGTAATATGGAATGAGGGGGTAAGTTTGTCCAAGAGCTAACAATATCCTCCATTGTTTGTAATATAGAAATGATAATTTGGTGAGGTATGTATCAGAACCTGCTTTATGAAACATTAATATCCCTTAAATGAAATGGTCAGAACAGACTGCTTGTTTAATCTTGCTTACGTTTTCAGTCTTGCCACTGACTTGTTCAACAAAGGACAAACTCTCACCATCCTAATTTCTCAGTTTTTCAGAGAGGCAATACACTTCACCTCTGAAATATAGCATCTGAAAGGCTAAAAAGTTACTGGAAAGGCTGTTTAGGTCATTGAAGAAGCCTCCAGTATGAAACTAGTGCCCTAAAAGGAATTTTTCATTCCACACATCAGTGTTCTCTATCCTGAGAGCTTTGTTACATTTCCCTGACCGTGGGTCTTCAGTGCTGATCTGAGAAACCAGTGGATCAGACTCCAGTTTAGACTGTACTTGTATGTGACCATCTGTCTCTTAGTAGAGACAGCTAACAAGAACTGGATTTGACTTAGTACTGTCAAGACCGCAGCTTCTGTCAAGTGGACACCTGTGTGTTAGAAACTAATATGACAGTAATATGACTGCAAAATGAAGTACACACTAACTGCTGATCATTCAGTTCAACAGTTACACCCCCTCACCAAATTAACAGTAATTAGAACAAGCAGCTTTTGAAATCGATCTGTTCCCCACTTCCATTTTGTTACCAGGATTTGTTTTCTACATTTTATGGGGAATTTGTTTCAATTCAATGTCAATGAAATTAGATTTTTTGTCAGGTTTGGTGTTTTGTTCTTTTTAAGGCTGCATTAGAAATTTGGGATTGTACCTTAGTAATGTATTACCTGAAGCCCTGTTTAACTTCACTAGCAATCAGTGAAAAGAGATGAATACATTCAGAAAAGGTTCACTCGAGATGACTGGATTTTATTTTGTCTGAATGTTGAACATTCTTAAGAGCATTGAAAGCATTCTCCTTACAAGACAGCAATAGAAAATACACAATAGGAAAGACACCGTGCTCTAGGGTATATTTAAACCTGCCTTATTTCCTCCCATTATTTTTTTTCTTCCCTTAGGCAAAAAAGTCTACTTGTGATACAAAACATAATCTTTACAGATTTCAGTACACCAAACGAAGGAAGAATTAGATTAATTAAACATAAGTTAGTAGTGCAGTATTTGCAGTTGCAATTTCTTGGAAGCTTTTCCTTACTGCACTTATTTATAAATAGATCAGCTTTCTTTAATTAACATGATATTCCCACAAAGCAATATAGAACGGGGACTTTACTCAGCCATGAATGTAGTTAATAAAGAAAGGTATTAATTAATTAGGTGAAGAATATTATTAGTTGATTAAGAAAACCAGATTATTTACTAGATTACTCTTTGTATTAATATCTCTTAGACAGACTAGATGCCTTCATACCAACTACAGATGAAGTACACCTGTATTTTCTTTGCATTTGCAGACCAAGCTTTTGTGAGTGTGAGGGAACACCTGAGATTTTGCATTCACTCGTCTACATGGCTAACTATATGCAAAGAACAAGCATCCCTTAAGGTCTGCCTGCCAGTGGGGGTACCTAGATCAGAGTTTAGACTCCATATGAGAAGTACAAAGAATGTTTATGTGTACATTTATAGCTATACACAGATAAATGCTTGCCATCTCCAATGGTTTCTGTATTCACTTTTCCCTTATGACTCCACAGTCTTCATTTTACTTTTGTTAAAATAAGGAGGCTTCAGGTTAACTGTATGTTTCTACATCCCTGTTACACATAGCAAATGCTACAAAACTAACTCACTAACAAATTCAAAAAAACACTCTGAATATTAGACCCTAAGGTTTTAATGAGCCTAAAGTTTTCTATACAACATGTGCAGTGCTTTGTGTGTTAGCTGGAAGTAGAATAATAACAGTAATTTAAATTTTTAACTTAAGAGACAAGTAACCAATTTTGGACACGTTTTTTTCCTTTTTAGTTTTGCTATTATGACCATACCCGTGTCCAAAATGTGACAGGCAGAATTCCAGGTATTTTACAATACATTTCTGAATAAAACCTGACTATGATTAAAACACCCCATACATTTCAAATCCTTTTAGGATGTCAATACCAGGAAACAATTTTTAAAGTGGCAGAGAGAAGTGGGTTTGCTTTTTTTTCTCTTCTTTCCAAACTGTCACTGACAAAAAAGCAGAAAATGAAACAATTTATTTTGAAGTTTATTTTACATAAGACAGAGTATTATGCATATCTGTTTTCCTTACATAAAAGCAGCACATCCATGATCACTCGGAAAAATACTTTACTGGTCCCCTTCACTGTGAAGGTGCTAATTACAGCAGCAAATTCAGCTGCACATGAAACAAGTGTGCATAAACCTGTGAAGGGTGCCTTTGTATCTTGATCTGTGCTCTTTCAGAAGTCTGGTTGAATTCCCAGACAGGGATCTCTGGGAGAGAAAAGGACTGATAGCACAAGTGGCACATAAAAGTTGATAGCGGGTGAACAGGCAACCTATGCTCTAGAAAGTAGTGGCTGAAGATTTAAAAGAGCTGAAGGAGCTACTGAGCAATCCAGGGTACTGTATTCTTCTCTAACCCAATCAGTTCAGACAGATTTCATAAATTCTTTCATGACCCAGTACTGGCTTCAAATGTTTTCTTTATGTAGCTATAATGGAGGTGGACACACCTCCCTGTGGAAACTCAGCTTCTGCTGAAGTCTGTATAAATCTTGGCTGAAAGCAAGTAGAGGATCAAGTCTTAGCTCAGAAGTCTGAGCAGTCCCATGGAACAGCACCAGGCATTTAAGACAGGAAATCCGAAACCCAGCTGATACCTTTACTCAGAAGCATAAGATAATGAAGTAGGAATTAATTCAGGGAAATCCTATGACCTCCATTATACAGGAGGCCAGACTAAATAGTCTTACTAGTCCCTTATGGCTTTAAAACCAATGTACTCAGGAGAACTGAGTCTCTGGATCTGCAACTGATTCACTGTACAACTGTATACTGCCTTTTCTGTTTCTCCATGTGAGAACATGTATTATGCCTGATTCTACTTTACAAAGATGCTGTTAACCAAGGATGGTATATTGTTCTAAACATTTTTAAGTAAAAGAAAGATTTTTAAGTAAACAGTAAGAATAGTGCACTACAAAAAGACACTTCAAGAACATAAGTCATGTAAGATAAAAGAAGGAATTTAGTGTTAAATTTTTCCACTTTTTTACCAACTGTATATTTTCCTACAGTAGGAAACTGGTAATAGGGAAACTCAATGGGAAGGCCTTCAATCACTATACAAGTTAGAACTGAAACAGACACAGCTAAGTTAATTTTTACCAAAAAGCGTCTCACCAACAGATTGCTACATTACGTATGTATAAATTCTCTAGACAGTGGAAGTACGGGTAAGACGGCCTCCAGCACCAAGAACATTCAGGACCAGAAGTTCCTCTGACCAGCTGATCCACAATTCAACAGAAAGAAGCTTCTCCATTTTCCCTAGTACTCACAGGAGCTACTAATAGAACCTCTCTACCTCGGTACCTTCATAATCAGGAACAGAAAACACTAATTTATAAATGGAAAAAAACACCATAAAGATCATGGGGCAAAATCTATGAATTGAGGATAGCATTCTTAAAGAACTACTCAGTTAATTCTGAACACTCAGAGTTTTACATGAGAAAACTGCTTAGAAAACTGAAAACACTACTTTGACCTCTGGCAAGGGAAGGCTGTGACAAGTACGTGTTCCTGACTTAACTGTTCCAGGTTTTCACTCTAGTAAGTAAACAGACCATAAAGGCATTATCACAGATTTGTCAAACTCCCCATTTTTTAACCTTTTCTTCTAACAAGCCGTTTCGTAATATCTTTCCACTTACGGCTCTAAGTTCCTAAGTTTTCTTGTTTCCAAAAAGAAGTCTCACAGTGTAAAACAATTCTCCCCCATCAATAATATTATTTAAGTAATTTTTTTCTCAATGGAAATCCATTGACAAAGGAGGACATATTTTTCTCCATGTACATTATAATAAAGATGCATACTGTAATTCAGGCGGCTTGTTTAAACTTCTATCATTAGTACCAGTGTCATGGATCCTAACAAGACATACAATTTTGTTGCAGTGAAAGACAGTGTTCTGCAAGTGGATTGGAGTTACAAACAAATAAAAATCGCCTATAGCTAGAAGTATGGTATAAATATTTCAGCTCTACAGCTAAATATAGATTAAAGGATCTAATCAGTGTAAGATTCTTTAAACAAAAAAGCTTTCAACAGGAAAAAATGCGGCAGTAAAACACGCAGACCTTATTGCTGTAGTAAACTGCAGAGTCTAAGTTATGACAATAAATATATCAGGGGGAGGTAGATTGTATTAATAATAGCAACAAAATTCTTTTTTTTTTTGCCAATAATAACCCTAAAGCAAAGCTCTTAAGTTTACTTCATAGCTGTTGTTGTTTTCCAAATCTCTTTTCATCATTTATACTCTGATGTGGGTTTTTTTTCCCCTTTAACTCAGTGTTGTGATGGAATCAATACAAAACTGCTCTTAACATATCTGTCTCTGACCTGTGTTTGTTTTAAGCTATATCATTCATAATGGTGATCGATGGGTAATGCTATTCCTCTTTCTCCACAAAAAGCATGGAGCATAAAAAGTGCATATATTTTATGCCCAAGGTCAGGATAAAATTAATGGATAAGAGCTAGATAAAATGGAGTTCAAGCTGAATGGGCTGAGTGCTCTCTACAGGGTACAGCCAAGGCAGGCAGTACAAAGCCCATTATACTCAAATGTTCTTGAAGCATTTCAGAAGTGAAATTGTTTCCACAGGCTAATGCATAAAAGTATGAAGCTTTAACTTTTCTGTTTCACAGATAGCCTACAGATATTGGGCAAGTGTTCCTATTCAGGATTTTATTTAGCATATTCCATTTATCAATCTTTACCTTAAGCCATAAACCCATTTGGTGTTTATGACTAAAGTTGTACAAGCTACGTTTATTTGTCATTAGTGAACTTTACTTCATAGACTTTACTGTTCATGCTCTCCCAAGATCCCTGTCAAGATAACAAGCGAACAATAAAGCCTTTGAAAAACAACTAGAAATACAGAAAGCCCCATGAAATACAATAAATTAAAGAATGGAATGAGTATGTAAATATGTAAACCATCACTTACTATCAAATACAGTTTAATAATCAAGAAATGAAAACATGAAAACTTTTTTTCCTACAAATATAAATTATAACTGGATTTCAATTCAACCAGAAGACCACAGAGATGGTAGAAGGAACGACGAAAAAAGAAATTCTGTTAGAGCATTAGCTACTCTACTATTTCGAACTTAGCTATGTAATATTTTCCTTCCTTACCCTGGTTATTCTGTCTAATAAAACCCTCCCTCATGTCAAGAAATTTGTTCCATTATTAGAAGAGCAAACTTCAAACAGGGTACACACTTCACGTGAATGGAGTATGTGGGAAGTAGCTGAATAGAGACACATGACACATGTTCTGCAAAATACAGTGTAGCTATCTTAAGAAATAACTTAGTCATGCCATGTGCATTTATTAAAAATACTGTCCTGGAGTTTTATCTGAATATGTTGCAGTGTTCATGACCTTCTTATAATCTGAGGTTAAGAGAAAATGAAACCAAGAGCAGCTGAGCATAGATTTACAATGAGAACAGCACTACTGACCATATCATTGTTCTTATCTATTAATAATTTCCTTGCAAAAGATCAAGGTAAAAATACAACACTGATCATCAGATTACATAACAGAGATATTCTGAAAGAAGTTGAATTAGAGCATGGCACTATATTTCCACAGCCTGTGCCATTAGTCCTTGCTGCTGATACTATGCTAAACCAACTCAGCTTCTAGTGCAAAGATAGGAATATGAGGCTGCCAATTACCTAAATAACTAACTGTATGCCTTGTTATATATGTCCAATGAAATCCCACACTGTATTGCTGAAGTAAAATTAAGAGGGGAAAGCCTGTAAACAGTCAAGTGCTGAAAAAGCAGGCTAAGGTAGCCTTCCCTATCTAAAAAGGAAAATAAAAGTGGCGGGGGGGGGGTGGGGGGAACCTCAGTAACATCTGTGTGCTGCTTTTGGCTAGGATAGACTTAATTTTCTTCACAGTGGCTGGTGTAGGGATATGTTTTGGATTTGTGCTGAAAATAGAGTTGATAATACAGAGATGTTTTTGTTACTATTGAGCAGCACTTGCATAGTGTCAATGCCTGCTTCTTGTACTGCTCCACCAGTGAGGAGACTGGGCATGCAAAAGAAGTTGGGAGGAGACACAGCCAGGATAGCTGACTGCAACTGACCACAGGGATGTTCCAGACCATATGGCATCATGCTCAGTATATAAAGCTGGGAGCAGAGAAAAGAAGAGGGATGACCTTGGGAGTAATTGTGTTTGTCTCCCTAAGGCACCACTACACATGACAGAGTCCTGCTTTTTTGAGGATGGCTGAACACTGGCCTGCCCACTGGAAGGGGGGAATTAATGCCTTGATTTGCTTTGCTTATGTGCATGGCTTTTGCTTTTCCTACTAAACTGTCTTAGTCACAACACCTAAGTTTTCTCACTTTTACTCTTCAAATTCTCTCACCCACCCCACTAGTGGAGGAATGAGCGAGCAGCTGTGTGGGCTGGGGTAAATCATGACACCAAAACCCCCAAAATGCAAACAAATAAAGAGGCAAATTCCGTAACTGCAGAGATCACCCTATGAGACATGCATGTCAAATCCTCAGTATTACGACACTTCACCCAAATATTTTAGCAGGATATAACTCCATGACGTTTGCGGGCCTCCACTGCTGTCATATCAGGCTGCCCACCTTAAACATGCAAATAATACATTTATATACATGGTGGTGGGCTGCTGGATACCCAAATGCCCTTACTGTATCTAGGCAGAGATGGTTTTGTTCTGCCAAAGGGCAGGCTTAAGTTTATCAGATTCAGACACATATTTATGAACAGGGTTTTATTTTGTGTCAAAATGTATTTATATGCCTTTTCTAATCAGTTTTTGCTCTGTGCTTTGACTACTTGCTAAGGTAAACTGCAGGGCAAAATAAAATGCTAATGATGCAGCTGAACCTTAGTCTTGGAATTCTGGATTATTTCTGAATCTCTTAAGAAATCAGAAGGCCAGAACAGGATGATACACTCATGTTTCTCACTGATGTGAATTGGTCTCAGAGTTCATTTAAGCTATCTGTTTTACCGGTTATAAATTAAACATTTTAAGCAGGCCTCTAAATAATGAAAACCAACTAGATTGACATATAACTTCTAGACTATAATCAGCTGTGCCTTCTCTATGTTACAAGGCCATTATTTTGCTATATTTTATTTATGCCAAGCATTTAATGGTAATTGTTTATTACTGTGATTAAATCTCAATGAGCAACATCAAAATATTGTATCAGTTGACTTCGGCATTTTCATTACTCAAAATCATTTTAAATATCCTTATTCTTTAATCCCTAAGTATGTTTTTCCTGAGAAATATTGTAAGAACAGCGCTGAGGTGTTCTTCGCAATGTTACAGAACCATGCTGCGCTCTTCAACGCGTGATGATGACCTTCTCATACAAGAGACTTAGGGCGAATTTAATTTTCCCAGAACAAGAAGCTTTCACCAAATCTTGTGGATTTCACTCACTGCAAGTAGAATCCAGGAAAACTATTCCAGACTCAGTTTTTTATGAGTCAATTCAATTTCACCACAGAGGTATGCAACATCCAAGGCCAGAGCATAAAACAGTCATAAGGCAATCATTTCTAGAATAAATAATGGAAGTAAAGAACCCATACAAGAAACTAGAAATAATGTGAATTCCACACTGTGGTGCAGGCAAGAAAGGCATGCAGCTTCTGACCTTGCCTACAATCCTGAGTGCTATTCCTTCAACTGACAACTTAGGATGAAATGAATGTGTTCAAAATACTTTCTGAAAACTAATTTAGGATGACAGAATTTAAATGCATGCAAAGTAAGTCAATACATAATTTCATAAAAGAATGCCATTAACAGGAACTGTATAATTCTTCACATTTCCAAGACATTTATTTAGATAATGAGCATTATATTATATTATATTTTCTTGTTCATTTAATTAACAATAAGTAAAGGTATTGCCCTTGCATGAGAACTCTGGAACTACAAACTTTTCTGCTTCTACCAAACCCAGTCATCTTTTCCACTGCAGGCTTTGATTGGCAGCACCTCCCAACAGGTGTTGAGCTAAATAATTCCATAGATCTTCTTCTACCAATATCACTTCAGCAATTCTCTGCCATATTAAATGTAAATGAGGAAGGCAATCTGGAAGTGGAAGTATTGTTTATACCGTATTTCAGATGCAAGAAGTGTCTTATTCAAATAAAT
Source organism: Oreocharis arfaki (assembly GCA_013398015.1). Taxonomy (NCBI): domain Eukaryota; kingdom Metazoa; phylum Chordata; class Aves; order Passeriformes; family Paramythiidae; genus Oreocharis; species Oreocharis arfaki. The sequence goes on from VZRR01011619.1 coordinate 212,223, forward strand.
AGATTTGTATACATTTAGTAACCTATCCAATCACAGTTTAAGTCTCTTGTCTGAACGAATCAATTATTACTAGAGTGAAAATTAGATGTAAATGAGTTCACAATATTTTTAAGTTCATTTCCATTATCTTAGAATCATAAAATGTTAAGGGTATGGAATGGACCATAAAGATCATCTAGTCCCAATCCCCCGTCATGAGAAGGGACACACCCCACTAGACCAAGTTGCTCAAAGTCCCATCCAACCCAGGTTTGAACACTTCCCCTAGGTTTGGGAATCCATGACCTCCAGCACACCTTGTTTCAGTTCCTCGCCACCCTCACTTTCTCAGTAAAGAATTTCTTCCTAATATCATATCTATTCCATTTGAAGCCATTCCCACTTGTCCTATCACTGCAGCTCTTGATGAAGAGCTCCTCTCCAGCTTCCCTGCAGGCCCCCTTTGGACACTGGAAGGTTGCTGTGAGGTGTCCACAATCTTTTCTTCTCCAGACTGAAGAGACTCAACTTTCTCAGCCTCTCTTCAGAGGGGATGTGCTCCAGTCCTTTCATTATTCATGAATCACCTGAACTACTTTTGCATCAGGTGACAAACACAGAAAGATCTCAGACTTTGACTCATACAAGATGGCATTTCAGTACTGTAGATTTGTATTAGGCACTTTTCATGTATGCTAGAAAGAAGAGCTTTCTTTCCCTTGGAGCTATAGTACACTAATGACCTAGGGTTTTTCCATCAAAAGGCTATTATAACTGACTCTTATTATATCAAACTCTTTCATGCAGGCAGAGCCACTTACACACAGACTGATTTCTATTTTCAAAACTCATACACTCTAATTTTTAAATACCCAAGATTTTTTTTCCCCCATGTACAGAAGACAGCGATAGAGAAGTAACAACACAAAAGTAGAAATATTCTAACTAGCATCACTTTGACAAAATTGCTTCCAAAGATGTTACAGGAGGTCTTTACAGGGGGGTGTGTAAGCAATTTAAGGAAATAACTGTGTTTGTACGGCAAACAGAGCAGCTGTACAGTTACTGAGGTGTTGCCTGTGTCAGTCATGCTGCTAGAGGTTAACTCCTCATAATAAACAACAGGGATAATAAACATCATCAACCTCCTACTCGAACACAACTATCTCTCTTCTCTGCTCTACAATGTTACAACAAGGGGAAGACCCTGACTACTCACCATCTTCTACCCTTTCCTTAGTGATTTTGTTTCTGTAGATTTGTTCTTACTATTGCATGTGACCTGAGCAGCTGAAACCCAGTCTTGGCCTCAGAGAGAGGAGCAACAAATGACTGACCATTGATCCTGAAACTGGTTTGCCAAAGTAAATGGGAATAGGTAGTCAACCATGGTTTTAACACACACAAAAAAAGCCTCAACTGATGCACATTTAAAGAAATATCAAGGAATTACCATCATATAGATCCTATCAATAAACTATCAATTAAAACAAGACCAACTCAGTTTTTTGCTGTTGTCGAACACTGAAGTGAGTGCAGGAATACCAGCATAAATTACTCACAAACTTACATCCCGTAAATTTATTTCTGAGCTCTGTTTCCTACAGTAATTCTGTTATTTTTGATGTAGGAAACCAGATCAACCCAGACACCTCACACACACAAAATCACTAAAGGAGAAGGTGGGCATATATTTCCTCAACGGTGTGTACAACCACCAAAGTCTAAGAGCAGTTTAATATATTTAATTCCCACTGAAATGCTGCAACACTTCAAAGAGAGCAGCCTCCCTTTTCACGGGTGTCAAAGCTTTCAGAATTCTGTGAATGCATGTAAGATTAAATGTAAACCCAAGCCAAAGCTTTGGGAAATCTGTGAATCCCTGAAAAATTCCATTTTTACTGCAGAGAAATTATTTTGAAGCTTTTGAAGATACAAAGAAAAAAACTACACAGGTCACCACATTGTAATACAACTTTAATAAAGTAACAAAACCATAAAACCTGTCAATTAAAATGTTGGTTTTAAAAATTCTTCATTTTTAAGAAAAGCTCAGCTTTTTCAGAGACTCCCTGATTGAATCAGACAGTCAATATTGACTATGTGTTGTAGGGAAAGTAAGGTGTGAAAAGTCCAAAGAACTTAACATTTTAATTTAAATGCATTTGAACACATGGGCCATAGACAGATAGATAGACAGACATAAACTGAAACTTTATGTTCTTAAGTGAACATGAAGTTGCCTCACTGTAGGAACTTTAATACTATGCTGAAAAAAGTAGATTAATGTCAACAAGTCAGCAAGGCTAGTTTCAGTCATTTAATACTCTAATTTACTCTCTGGTAACCTATTGTCTTTCATTTATCTGGAGAGTTGCAAGAGCCACTTCTAAGCACCTACTGCTGAATATCAGCTGCTAATGAAGTAGTATCTTTATTCAATTATGAGTAGCTGAGAAAATTTCCTGAAGTGGTTCTATTTCTCTGTATGCTTTTTAACATCTCTCATTAATATATTTTATGAAAAAAATCATTTAAGTCTGAATTAGCATCTTGAAAGAAGGCACTAAGAAGACACACCCAAGACAGATGGTACTGTGATGGAGGCAGCGGACAAATCTTTGTTCAGTGCTAGAGAAATTCTGTGCTTGCAGCAAGAGGACTCTGTTCATAGCTTTCATACATGCTACAGTAAGGTATATACAGTACCTAAATCTGCCTGTAGTTAAAAGTCTGTAAAAACTGTACTACTTTCAAAAAAGTCACATCAAAATTATAGCCTGCTAAACAAGAATCCTCTCAATGATTATGCTATGTGTTTTCTTCTCCACAATTGCTATGATAAAGATAACCACACTCTTGGACATGACTTCTGTTCTCAGTATTTGCCTTAGCTGGTGTACTTCTGTTATCTTCAAGAACTTACTCCCAATTCACCACTAAACTCCAAACCAAAGAAAACTTATACTATCAAGGATATTTTATGAGACATGCGCTAGCTCACGTAACTCTTCCTCTCTTGTGGTAGGTTATCTTTGGCAAACAGCTGAACTCCCACCCAGCCACTCACTCCCTCACAGTCCTTTATTAGCACTTAGAACAGGCTGAATGAGCGGGGTCAAGCTGAAGGCAGGGAGATTGCTCATCAACTTCTCTAGTGGGCAAAACAGACCCCAAAAAAATTAATGAAATTTTGTGCTGATTAAAACAGGTCTGCAAAGTGAGCATCAAACACAAGATTTAAAACACTATCCTTCTTCCTGTCCCCACAAGCAGTACTGTGGATGTCTGTTCTGCCATGGAGCTCCTCCTCTCCTACCCTAGCTGTTCCATCTCTTCTTTCACACTCTGCCTTTGTTCCCTTCTCCTCTGCCTCTCTAGTATTTTTGTTTTTCCTTAAATATGCTTTCACAAGAGGTGCCACCAGCTTCACCGACGGGCTCAGCTGAGTCCTGTGGTAGATCTGTTGCAGAGCTAGCTGGAACCAGCTGCGTCTGGCACTGGTCTTTTCTTGCCACCTGCTGCCAAAACTTCACTGGATACACTCAAAACACTTCTATATTTATACCGTAACTCAATTTCTAATTTAACATGACTAACCTGAATTACAAAACCCAAAATTTAGCAAATTGTGGAAAATTGTGAAACACAGTTTTATTTTACCAGCATCTGGGCCACAGCATGTGACATGGTTTTTATTTTTTGCAGGTGGTCAAGAAAAATCTTAGCATTCGAGCCATCTTTCAAACAACATGAATTTAGAAGCACATGGCTGCCAGTCACACCCTGATACTGTAGATTTTCATGCAGTTTAAACAAGAGCTATATTTTGCATCTTTGTAATTTGAACTATGAGAAAAAAACATTCTGGTATGCAAACCATCACATCTATGCACCATGTCTCGAACTGGTATTTTCGTAACATAAGTTATACACACACAAACACTGTTTTTTCCTTTGTTCCACTAATAAATAATATTTCACTTAATACCTTAAAAATGTTTGTAAGAAACACAAATTATGTTTAACTGAAGGTTCCTTCAAGCTAATCCAATGGCTGCATATATTGCGAGATTAAAAAAAAAAGAAAAAAAATCCTGAAAAAGAAATTTTGCAGATATATGACCGTGTTTCTTTCTTCATTGATATGCATTTGCAAAGGCAACGAAAATAAAGCCATTATATGGTGCATATTAAATCATCTGAAAACTAGTAGTATTTTTAATGAAGAACACTGGCTGGATTACCACCATTTAAAAGATAAGCAAGTAAGCTAGCAATCCAGTATGTAATATTCAGTTACGGCTCATCAATTTGATTAAAAGTAATGTTAAAATGAAAACTACAAAATCTCAATGTCAGTAGAGAAGCTATTTTTATAAACTTTCTTGAGATAAAGATTTAAATCTGGTATGAAAGAGATGCAGTAATAAGAATTGGAATCTTGTTGGCTTAGCATCTGAATCTACAAAACACCTACACACCAATTTCCTTTAAAAATATAAGTAATCCCATCCCTGTTCAGCTCAGATGCGTAGGTCCATGCTCAGCTGAATGGGCAATGGATAAACCACCTGAGAGGCGTTTTTGTTCAAAAAGGCTCTGCTTATAAAAATTATGGCATTATGTATGGTGAGAAAAATGGGAGAAAGTTCAATTTCTCTCCATGTAACATCTGAAGCAGTTTTTGCAAAGCACTTCGAGAGGAGTAGCTAACTACCACAAGCCACATGTAGCTGCAAACAAGCCTGGTGAGGCAGGCATGGGGCACAGCTGGTCTGCTGTTGCCTCTGCTGACAGCCACTGCACGTGCAGGTGCAGCAGCAGTGTCAGAGCGCTGTCCAACACAGACCATATGGCCACCATGCTCACCTGTCCTGTCTGAGGGTGGCATCCGGGACAGCTCACTATCCGTATGGTGTGCTTTCCTCTTCTTTAATGCATTCACTTTCCACCTTTCATGGTCACAAACTATCATATTACCCCTTACAAGAATGGCTTTAGTAAGGGAAGAAAAGTGACTCTAAGTCTGCTTACATTTTCTCAGTCCACCATTCCTTGTTTACTTTTGCCACAATGGGACATGGATCTGACTTTCTGAGAGTCCCTGGCAAGTACATTACACACAGTCTCGTCTGTGCAGAGGGATCTTTTTCTAGCACAAAGGCTTAGAAAAAATGGTAAAATATGTTCAAAAGGATCCTATTGATACTTTCCTAGGCTGCTATTTTCTACTTCCAAAAACAGACTTCTGTCCTTTCAGGAGAATGGTCAGGGTCTAACATCACTTTGTGACAGGGACTTTTAGCTATATACGTTTAATAAAAGTGACACCTATTAGTGAACACCTTTTTTTGTAGTCCTTATACGTATTTCATACAATGCATATGAAATAAATGCATTGATTGAGAGGCAAAACAAAATGGAAATGAGTGAATGCTGTAATCCAGTGATGCTGATATGGTTCTGCTACTAACAGGCTTCCAACATGGTTTGCAAGGCTTGAGCACTGAGGCTTGCTCAGCCTAAACATGCCTGTGGACTCATTTTCATGTTTTTAGCTGTAACAGAAACTTTTCTTCTGACAGAAGAACAGGTGGCTATCAGGCTATCACTAACTTGGGTCACCTTTACTTACCTTTTGGATGCAGTTTTTACAGTCATAGCAAGAAGTTACTTTGTGCAGAATGAGGTATTTATGACCCTAATGCCCTGGTATACACGGAGAAATGAAGGCTCGGTATGACAGCAGAGGCTTTGAGAAGTGGAGGCATTGTGCAAATGAGCACCATGGGACTGTCAGAACAGAGGCCCAGCCCAGCACTGGTTCTCCAATGCTCTGAAGCTCAGTTAAATTGCTGGGCAACAAAGGGAAGAGGGAAATAGCATCTGGCATACACAAAAGGCACAGTATGTAATAAAACCATACGTAATATCGACCTGCACATTCGTGAAGAAACAGCAAAGTGTAAAACTGTGCTGGCAAACATAAAATTACTCCAGGTGGATCCTAGAGGGACGAAGATGGGTCAACATGAGCACTGCATTTCTCAGACCTGAGGTGATTAGAACTTGCTGTATAGCCTGTACTACCAGACTGAAGTCATCAACCCCAAGACCCCAGAGGAGCACTGAAAATACGAGCACAACACCAGAAAAAGGGAGAAATAACAGGAACTGCTTTAGGAAAAGATTTAAATGTATGATTACATTCAAGAATTTTTGGTATAACAGTATTGGGGCTTGTGGTTTCTTTGTCATTCTGTCATTTAATTACAAATGTTGGTATAATTCAACTTGTTTTCCAATACTTACAATTTAAATTATGCTAACAGCAAATTATCATATTTACATAAAATATCCTTTTCAAATAAAAGATCCTGACCTTTGTTTTGAAAGGACAGATGCACATGGATAAAGCAGAAAACAGTGATCTAGGTAAATACTAGTAGAATTTTTTTTTAATACATTCGAATAGAATACATTTTGAAATCTAAAATAATAATAATTCTCCATTGCCTTTGGTGATAAAAAGCAAGTTCAGCAAAAGAACATACACAGTGGCCCAAACATGTTTCTGGACTGCTCGAGGAGAGCCAAAGATCACAGTAAGACATTAATAAATTTTCCTATGTTTTATTAAATTTAACAGGTGTTTTTCCTATTAAAAACGCAAAAGGAGTGTTAATAATATAGAAATACGAGAGAATAAGCAATGAATCTTCCATGCCTTTTACGTTCTTCACCCTGTTTTTTTGTTTTTTTTTTTTTACTTTTAAATAAATTTAGTAACATCTCTAAATATAATGCTCCTTTAATCCAACCTCTGAACAAATCTCATGATTATGTACTCCCTAGAAAGAAACACAGAATTGTAGAATATCCTGACTTATAGGGATCCACAAGGATCACTGAGTCCAATTCGTGGCCCTGCACAGGACACCCCAAAAGTCACACCATGTGCCTGAGCAATGTCCAAACACTTCCTGAGCTCTCTCAGGCTGGTGCTCTGACCACTTCCCTGGGGAGCTGTTCCAGTGCCCAGCCACCCTCTGGTTGAAGAACCTTTCCCTAATACCCAACCTAAACCTCCTCTGACACAATTTCAGGCTATTCCAAGTCCTGTCACTGGTCACCACAGAGGAGAGATCAGTGCCTGCCCCTGCTCTTCCCCTCACAAGGAAGTTGTAACTGCACTGAGGTCTGTCCTCAGTCGCCTCCACAGCCTCCAGGCTGAAAGGACCAAGTGACCCCTGTATCCTGTTTAGGTACAACTAAACTTGTATCTTAACACAGGAGTTACATTTCTTCACTTAGGCAAAAAGAGGTTGAAAGTACAGTTTAGAAATGCAACAACCATCCGTATTTTCCAAATCCAGTTGCAAAGCAAATAAAACCAAACTGGGAGAAATCTATACCATAGCACAGTAACTCAACAGCCAATTCAAAACAAGTAAGGAGTTCCTCACAGCTGCTTCTTCAGTCTATAAAAACACATTTCATAGTGAGCAAATTTATTCTGTCTCTAGATGCGCTAAACCTCAGTCTTAGCTCAGATGTAACCTGACACCCATGATGTACCTGGCACATGCTAGAGAATGTCAAAGAATGCATTGTGCAAAGCCATCTTCAACTTGAAGCATATGTTTTACTACTAGATTCAGATTTCTTCTCTGTGAGGAAAGGATTTAATTTTTAAAACATTGGAAGTATACCAAAACACACCTCACCTCTCACCAGCAGAACTGCTCCCAGGATACTATATATGATGGATGAAAGATCTCCAAGATGGGAGAAAGGTGACAGCAGGAAAATACTTTTACATGCTTACAGTAAGCAGCTTTTCAGGAGAAACTTTTTTCATTAGCATGAATGGTACGTATACAGCAAGAAGCAGCTATTTAATATTCTTCTTTCCAAAAGTACTCAGATGGCTTTTAAATTTAGAGTTTATTTCCATTTCATGCTGTGACCCATATGACCTCATATCTCTCACCAACATATATGATGTTTTTATGTGTAGAACTCTTTCCATCACTCTCCTTCCCTTCAGGTTTACAAGCTATTTGATTATGCTGGTTCTTTTTCACAGGTAACTAATGTCATAGAAATGTCCTCTCATCTCCTCTCTTCCTCCTGCTTCTCCAGGGCAGATTTTTTCCCTCAGAATTTCTAGGTAAGTCTACAGAAATGGTCTCATTTCTCTGTGACACTTAAATCTGTATTTTAATGATAATTCTTAATAAAAAAGGACTACACTGCCAAAAAGTACTCAGAATAATGCATGTGTATATTAAACTGTATCTACAGCTACCATAGAACAGTTATTAGCCTTGTGTGAAATAGCACTAGACAACACAGGTTTTACTGCTATCAATAAAATTTCTTATTCATTATGTGATATGGCAGAGGCCATCATTTTTAACTAGCCTGACTTTCTGCAGTGTTGAGACAGCTGCTGTGGATAAGATCAAATACAAAGCTTTCCTGAATATTTCAGATTTTTTCTTTGCACTTTTTTTGTCCTTTTTAGAATAAGGATGACAAGTTTATCTGTAAAATAGATATTATGCTTAGTAACATTGTAGTGTCAGCATATGATTAAAAACAGAGGATTATACACTCTCTAGCACTTCCATAAAAGGCTTTAACCCCTAAGTCTAGTAATATATAAGATTAAGGCTTCCTGAACAGTTCAAGTATTTTTTTGAAATATTGTAAATGGGAAAATCTCTCCAGACTTTTAGTTGTGCTGTACTGAACAGTCATGTCAAGATTACTATTAAACTAGAGGGGAAAAAAGAAATTATATATAGTACAGACTGACATCTGTTTGTTGATGACTGCATCACTGACTTTAGTGTTACTGGTTAAGACTTCCTAGTTTGGTTTTGACTGGTTGATGGAAAACCTTCAAACTGACAGCATTCAACACTTCTATTAACAACAGTGATAATGTCTCGTGTCTCTTATAACAGCATTCACGAAGCTGCAGAACCTCCTTCTTAGTTGCATATACGTGAATATTTTTAACGAAAAAACATTATGGAACATGAAGTGAAGACATAACTGACAAGTTTTGCAAACTCTAGCTTGGATTATACAGAGAAAAATCACAGACAGATTTTGCTGGATTGTAGCAAGAAAGACTTTGCTGAATTTTAGCTCACACTAAAATTTTAAGTCTAACTTAGAATATGAAACGAGGTCTTTAAACTCAAAATTTTATTTCACCAGAGTGTTTTTCAGTACTCCCACAGCATCTGGCATGATTTACAATCTTCCCAGTTGTGTTCTTACCTGCCTAAGTTAATTTTTGAGGATTTCTCACATCCTCACTGAAACCTTCCTTATCTGGATAGCTACAAAGAGTTGCTTATAATGGAAGGAGCAAAGCAAGGAATGGATGGATTGCGGAAAGAAAAAAATGATACAGCACATATCTGGACTATCATATTTCAAAGAACATAAATAAACAGGCAAAGCCTAGAAATACCTTCATCCAATAATTACAGAACTGTTTTCATTAATATTTCTGCTTCTAAACTGCATTCTGATAATCCCAAAGACGTTGTGTTCAACCTACTTAGGATTTATGTTTTAAACTTTTAATTTCCTCTTAATTCACAAAAGCCAACAGTATTATAAGTATGCCATTTATGATCACAGTCCTGTGAGCCTATCTCTCTACCTCTGAAACCTTTACTTTAGAAAACACATTGACATTAGGAAGAGAACATGTGAAGTCAAAGGTAATTCTGAATTATTTTCTTGTCAAGCTTTACATTTAAATGGTAAACTTTACTGTCAGAATAACTGTAGAATTTAACCACTATATTTAAGTGTAATTAAATGGCTACCATTGTGGTAGCATGATGGTGCTTTGCATTTTTGTTCTTTAGACTGGTTAAAGTCCACTACATATTTTAGAAAACAATATTGCACTTGTGAGCTGAGGATAGGTAAGTAAAGTTTATTCACTATACTGATAAGTAGTATAAGTTGAGATGGGCAAAACACCAAGACATAGCACTAAGAAAATAGCTTCTGACAGACTTGAGAAAAGACTCATAGTGACTTCATTCATCCTTCTTCTCATCTAGGCTTCTCTGTCTTTCTCACGTAATTCCAATACAACTCATTAAGTTCAGGATGAAAATGAAGGTTGGGCAGAGTTGCTTTCTCAACAGACTAGTCAAAACCTTACCAGGGCAAAGGCTGAAATAAAAAGTCATGCATTGTCAGCTGCATCTTCAGTGCATGTGCTATCAGCTACTTTCCTCAACTGTGTGGTCATATTCAAAAAGAGCACTTCATGTTGTTCCTACGACCCCACGTCAGCTGTTATCCATACAATGAGAAAGCAGCAGACACTATTAGCAGTTTTGGTATCTGAAACATTTACTGACACATTTCCAGGCTTTTAAAACATCAACATTTTAGGGGCTTTGTGTACAGGATAAAGGCTTTCATGTCATCATATTTTAAAATTAATCACAAAGCCAGTAAAGAAAATCTTGATTTTTTGTTGTCTGTTTTTCTGTCATCTGTACCTCAAAGCTTCATGTTGGGAAGATTCATGAACAAAATGAAAGGGGCTGTTTGCAAAGCAGTCAAACAACATTAATTTGTAAATTGCTGACAGTTTTTACAACTGTTGTTGCGAAACAGCTGTTACTGAGAAACAAAGGAAGTCCTATAGGGGTAAAAAGCTCCAGTAATTACTCCTTCTCTTAAAACTATACTATTTTGTAATGTCAAAAGAGAAAATATACAGGAAATAATTCTCCTTTGTTGCTGGCTTTGATTTTTTTGGTTGGTTGGTTGGTTGGTTTTTTGAAAGAAACAATTTTTTTGGCAATGCTTCACTTGCATTCCTGGATATTGACATCTCTGGCAGAAAGAAACACAAGACACTGGTACTTAGCATAGTACTGATGCATATCAAATAGCCAGAATAGGTTTATCTGACCTGGGAACAGAGATCAATGATCGCAAGAAAATATAGAAATGATTTAATGATGATTATTATGCAGGAGAGATGCTTTTTCTTTCTTTCTGTAAATGATAGGAATAACTTTATTTTTAGGAAAAGTATGGAATACCATCAATTCACCTGATATTAAAAGCCCTGAAATGCTGAGAAGTCTGATAACTCACATTTATCACAATTTACGAGTCATCCTGATCTCATTCCTATAGCATACATATGATACATGTATCCTATACATACACTTGGTATTTTTAACTCAGTGCCATCAAGCAAAGAATACACTTCCTATAGTTTCATGGCACTGTGCAACTCTCTAACAGCAGTAACACCCCACATCACGTACAAGGCTGATGTAATAAGAATCCTTGTTCAATGTAAGATCATATCAGACCTGTATCAGACCGGGTAATTTTCAGCATTAATGGTACGCCTTAGAAGTTCTCTGGAAATAACACCAGGTCACGGAATTTTTAAAAAATATACAGTTATCTGTTTTTTTCTAATACAAATATATGTATTTATTGTGTATGAATGTATTTGTTTGCTATCAACCACACACGCACATTCCAGAAAATTCATTATACTAGAAAACCTGATCATAGATATGTTCTATACCAAAAGCAATAAGACTTAGTGTTGTATTGATCCTCTGCACTGCTGTTGTTTCCACCTCCTTTTCACTTAAGATATTTGTAATAATTTTTACTTAGAATTTGTATTCTGTCCTCAGATCTTTTTCATCTTGACTCTTTCTTTATCTCCTTTCAATTCAAGGTGATTCATTCTTTCTCTTTCATGTGTTATTTTCTCCCAGGATCCTGAGTCTGCACAAGAATTGTTCCTAAGGAGGTTAACAATCTAGGCTACACCCAACCTAATGGATGTGAGTAACTAACCAGAGCAAAGTCTATGATATTCAATGGACTTCTCCTCCTGCTTGTGATCAAATAAAGCAGAAAGTCAGACAATATATAATGGAGGAGACTCATTTCACGTACTAGTTTGAAACAAGTTATCTTCTCCATGTAAATAAACCAGTTTTTGTTATTTGCATTAGTAAATGCAGTGACCGTTTTCCCTATTGTAAATGAAAGCATAATTTAATGAATATTTTATAAATTCTACCTTTCACACTGAGAAAAACAAACACTATGTTTATCAGCATGAACTACCTTTAGAAGTTCCACATTTCTTTCACTTCTAATTTTATCTGCAATGATTACCAGCTCTTAACTGCTCTCTGTATGTGTGCTCAGGGTTCTCAAAAGAAAAACCCCCTCCACACAGAGCCCACCATCTCTTAGCTTCTAACAAGAAAAATCTAAAACTTTGCTTGTTTCACCAATAACCCTCATAACTAGCTCTTTTCTGTGATGTTTTATGTGGCTGTTCTTCAGTCTCATCATTTTCTCTAAATCTTTTAATCATCTTCTGCTGCTTCCCTCTATGTTTTTTTTTTTCCCCCTCCATATGCTGCAGAGCAAGTTCCCTGTCCTTAATGAGAGACAAAAACATCTATGTCAGAAGTCTTTACAGATTCATACTATCTAAAACATTTCAAAATAATTACACAGATAAGGTATATTAAAAAATACAGACACTTTAATAAACTCTTGTTTTATGTTGACTTTCAACGGTCAGCTAGGACAAGTCAGAAATACCACATTTAGAAGTAGTGACTATGTACCAAAATATTAGTATAATTTTAGGACTCAAAGGCCTAACACCTTAATTTAGAATATTCCACTGAACCAGAAACTGATGCTGCATACCAAAGATATTAAAGGTAATTTTAAAGATCAGCATCACTGAAACCACTATGGTTAGACCTACATCTTCTCGACCCAGAGGGTACAATGTAGTTGAATTCTAGACTATCAGATTATCATTTTAACTGTAATTTCAGCTAATTTCTTCTCAATTTCAATCAATACAAAAGTTCAGTGGAACCACAATAAATAGAAAGACAGGGGTTAAGTAATCCAGATCAGTTTGGCATCTCTCCTTTGAAATGCCACAAGATTATGCTTTTGGTCCACAGGACTTCTAGTAAGATTTATCTTCAAAGATCACTGCAAAAGAGATTCTTTCATCTCAATATTATGAAAAAATAATGCGAATTCCTTCAAGAACAGTTGTATTCTCTGCACAGACCTTAGCAAAGTGATGGGCAAATGAATGAACCAGTAACAATACTCTGATCAAAAGTTCTCTGTATTTACCTAATGCTTTTGATACTGAAATCAAAACAGAAACAACAGCTAGCACAACTGAAATCGGACAAAATGCAGTAGGCAGGGAGAGGCCTGCTATTTGCCATAAAACACATAGCTCCTATGTGTTATTTTTCCAGTTATGTGACAGCAATGCTTGTCTAAAAGTAGATGGGAACAGGCGAAAAGAGACAAAAAACCTGTTGAAATAAAGACTTCCCTAATACTCCGAAAGTATCCAGTTCATCTTTAGAAAAAGTAGATTCAGTGTCACAGGAAAGTTGTCATCACAACCGAAGAGCAACCATTTTACCAGGAGAAACACTTACTCTTCAGAAAAAAAAAAAAAAAAAAATCAAGCTTGGGTGACTTCCAAGAGCCTTGAAAACCTTGGCAGCTAAGCATTTGGCATCTAGAGTCTTGGCAATGGTTAATCAGCCCTTGAAGTTATGGCATGCTGCCATTTCCCAGCTCTTGGACAAGATGAACAATTTGGATTGTGTTGTGGGAACACCAAGATCATAAAATTTATTTAGGCAGAAAGGATGTTTTTTTGGACTTATGGACACCTTTCCCAGTGCTTGTTTCATTTGAGAATAGTTATTCCAGATCCAGGTATAGCAATAAAACCCAAAAAATCTATAACGCAGCTTTAAAATGGTGGTAAAGTGGAATTGGACAGATGGAACAAAGACAAAGCTGGCAGAAATCTGAGCATACTTCTTTATGATTATTTTAAATAATACTGAGAACACATACCAAGAAAAGACTGGGCAAGGACACAAAGAAAGAGATAAAGACTGGCAGAGGCTCATAGTAATACTGTTAAATAATAAATGCATGCTGCTAGTCACAGAATGTCATTTTTTCAGTAAATCAGAAGATGGGCTGGACAAAAGGCTTTCTGGGTGTCTCTCATTGTACCTAAGAACTGTGTCTGCATTTTTCTTCATTCGGAAGTACATGAAGACTTTCTGCAAGCAAAGCATTGTAATTCTATTGTGTAAGACAAGGAAAATGTCCTTTTGATTATGAGTGCTTTTTGTATTGTCCAGTATTGGCCATTAATTTTTTCTTACTAGAGTACATTGGAAGATAATGAGTCAGCCTGTAACTGTAGGTAGATATATATCTATCAATTTATCATCTGCACTTCTAAATTTTTTAAAATTTATTGTTTCTGTATTAAATAGTATTGAGACTGCATGAGAGTTCTCCTTCTTGGAAAGTGGCAAAAGAGTCAGTCCTGTTCAATTCCAGGGATTTACCTTCTGCAAAATCTATGGATTGTATGTAATCTCATGGGAGAATATTAAGACCGTTAGAATGATGGTCTTCAGAGTTAACTCATCTCCACAGCAAACAGGTACAGAATGCCCTGAGTTGGATGGGATCCACATGGACCATCGAATCCAGCTTCTGGCCCTGCACAGGACTACCAAAAGAATCACAATGTGTGTATGAGAGTGTTGTCCAAACATTTCTTGAACAACAGCCAGGACCAACACTCGGATACTGGGAGCTGTAGAAGCTCCTCCTCAGCTTTATGAATACAGGCTGAGAGAGTTGGGTCTTCTCAGCCTGGAGAAAAGAACACTCCAGGGAGACTTTATAGCACCTTTCAGCACATAAAGGGGTTTTACAAGAAGGCTGGAGAGGGTCTTTACACAAGGGCATGTGGTGATAGGACAAAGACTTAAGTGAAGGACAACAGGTTTAAATTAGGTATTAGGAAGACATTCTTTACTGTAAGTGTGTGAGGCACTGGAACAGGTTTCCCAGAGAAACTCTAGCTATCTCATCCCTGAGGGTATTCAACACCGGGCTGGATGTGGCTCTGAGCATCGTGGTCTAGTGGATAATTCCCTTCCCAAGGCATGGAGGGTTGGAGCTAGATCTTTAATTCCCTTCCAACATTAACCATTTTATTATTCTGTGGTGTCACCAGCATGCAATGGGTGCTAACATCTTCCTCCCGAGAAACACTGTGGACATAACTCACATTGCACAGGCAGAAACTGACTCTCATAAATCATGCTACCAACATCAATGTAGCTGGCTGTAAAGCATACTGGCTTTATGCTATGTTTCAAATTTCTAAAGATAAATCTTGAATGCAGTCTGAAGTATAGCTCAAATTTTTTGAGTGTGACGAACATGAAAAAACCTAGGCAGAAATGTTGATTAACAAAGTTCAAACCAGATTAGGATATACAGAGCATTCTGCACAGTAAAAGGAAGGGAAACATAGAATATTGGTTTATTGTCAGATGACCAGATTTAACTCTACTTGGTGGGAAAAGACTCTCTTATATGAAGCGGAAACATAGGGGTCCATCCAACGCAAGAAATAAAAATAATTTCAACTGAAAGCTTAAGACATGGTAATGAGAATTTTAAAACTCACCCTTTAATGCTCTGGGGAAAGGTTAATCCACTAAATAATTCTATAGACCTTTATCTAAGCATTTAACAAAATGTTTGACCAAAATCCCAAGTTCTTGTAAGGTTGTGCTGTTCAACAGAATGGCCTGCCAAGATTCTGGTTTCTGTTAATTACCCAGGAAAGATGGCAGATGTAGTCAAAGAATCTACGGGATAGGATGACATATGTTTTTATTTAAACTTATCAATTTGATGGTGACCTTCACTGTAGATATTTTCTATATGGCTGTTGATAACAATCTGTTATTCTATTTTTCCATCAGAAACTGACTAAATGAAGAGAAAATTTACAATTATGAAGGAAGTTGAAATAAGTGTAAAACCTTTTTTCTCTATTGCTCTACCTGTTCAATGAGTTAGATAAACCAAAAGTTTGGAAATCATTATAAAATATACTGATTCCAAAACTTTACAAAGTTTTCAGTCAGCAAAGTTTCTCTCTTGGCTGGTCTGGTAGTGCATCCTTATGAATTTGGCCATATCTTCAAAATAACTTATAAAATCTACACCTGTGCTGGTGATACACAGCCTAACACTTTTTTAAAAAAAAATGTGTAAAATGTTTGAATGTACTGACATTTATATTGTCACACAGAGACCAGGAATGATCAGGTAAGAAGAGGAAAGTCTAAACATTGTTCTCATTTTCCTGTTAAATAATGCTTCAAAATTAAGTAAACATATTCCTAGCACTGAAGATGCAGTCTTTACTCTCTGATTACAGAGGCAAAACCTGGACCAGCGGTTTAGTGGTTCTTTGTTTCTCGAAATCCTCATATTTAGTTTCCTTTCTGAAGTGACAGGAGAATTTACCTGAGCTCCTTCCTTTCTTCCTTCTCTTCCCCACAACATTTAAATATCAAAACAGGAAACCAATTTTAAAAATTTACCAAGTTACAAACTAGCAATCTAGGAGATAAACATTTTAAAAAATGGCAGTATCTCTCAGAAGCAACTGCTACCATGAGGTCTGCACATTTCACATAAAATTTTAAGCAAAACTAAGTACCAGGATCTGTGAAAATATCTTATGCAGTACGAGAATGTGAGCTAGTCTTATAGCAGCTGGCGCTCTTACATTGTTTTGAAGCCTCTTTCAAAGGAGGCTTCTTACACAAAGGAAACATACAGTGGGAAAAGATCTATAAAATATGAATACTCTCTGACTCACTCTCTCCCCCACTTGGATAACGCACACCACTGAATTGTGCACACTTGCCTCACAGTGACTTAAAAAAAAGTTCTTCTTAACTGACAAGCTTTTTTGGATGGCAGCAATTAATGAAATATATGACTATAAGTACAAATCTGCATATAAAAATGCAAGTATCAGTATTCAGAACACTGTATATTTGGACTTCACTAGGGGAATTTCTCTAACGTAAAAGAAGAATTGTTGTTCTGTAGCTTTCTCTCTAAGACTTTTGTCTCTCAAGATAGTGTGGTACAGCTTTGCAAGATGGAAAAAACATAGGTCTGAATCTTGTTTGTCAGAGAACAAACAATTTCAACTTAAACTTCAATGCAGTACACTGAACTACTTTAAACAACGAAGTCTACAGCTTGTGTTGGACTCATCTACCAGAACAATAATGTGTACCTAGCTCACCAACCCTAGCCTTCCTTAAAAGAATGTGCATAGTACTGTGGTGAAAGCAAAGTCATCTGCTGACTTCTGATTTCTTGTTTGAACATGAAAATTCAATGACCTGTGACACATCAGAGTCACTGAGACATTATGACATGTATTAAAAAATTAGGAAAAAAATTATTCTCAAAGTATCTTTTTTACTTTTAATATTCTCATTTGATTTTCTTACACTAAGTAAGGTCATGAACTGGTAATCTTTAAAAATCAGACACTGAAATGGACAATGAAAAAGCTACTGACTTAGTCCCAAGGGATACTTTATCAGATTAATTATAGATTATAATTATATTATGAAGTCCGTATATTTAGTACACCATGTGAAGATAGTCCAGCTTCTTCACAATGGCTTTGTTTTAACAAATAACTCAAAAATATTTGAATGCTTAATCATAACATCTTCAAAGAGTTAAAAATATTCAGAGTAGTCTGTTTGATTCCACATCATTATAAATAATACATGGACAAAAAACCCCCAAACCCCTTCTTCCTCTTCATCAAATGCAGTAGGGGGCAGAAATCTTTTTTAAAAATAATTATTTTCTCTTTATCTGTATTACTAATTACTGTAATGAAGAAGTCCCTAACTCTCAAATCTGAACCCAATCTACACAGCAGGAATAATAGCAGTTTTTTAAATCACATCATCTCTTTTAAAATTGTTTTGCACATGAAGAATTTGAAATTACCATCACATCAAGTCCAGAAATAGAATGTAGGCTGTGTGCCCTCAAAAAATTGAATTGCACCTTTGAATTGAGATTTTGCATTTAATTAGTAAAAGTCAAGACATGGAGAGGAGCATTGTCAGTAACACTGGCCTATAAAAATAGTCGGAGAAGCAGATCAGCTGTGAAATGCGTTTCCCTGTAAACTACACCACCAGAGGCTCATTCATACTGGCAGGCCTGGAGCCTAAGGACCGCTGCCCCGAAGAGCCTCATCTGTGCGCTCAGACCAGGCTGCTCAGGGCTTCACCCAGCTGAACCACAAAATCCCCAGCGATGGAGATCGTCCAACCTCCTCTGGGCCTGGCCCCACCCACTTGTTCTGCTGGGAGAAAACAGCTTTTCTTTATCTACATCCTGAGCCTCTGGTATTTCATTTTGTGCTGCTGTCTCTCACGCTCCCACCACATGCAGCTGTGAAGAGCACAGCTGTATCTCCTTCATCCCTCGCATTGGTGCTGAGGATGCTGCTGTACGCGCCCCACCGCCATCCCTTCCCTCAGCTGAACCAGCGCCAATGCCACAGTCTCCTGACAGGGAAAGGACACCAGCCTCACTGCCTTCATGGCCTCCCCTCAACTCCTGTCATTTTCTCTGTATTTTTAAAGTATTAGGGTGACCAAAGCTGTAACCTATAAGCCAGATGTGGTCTAACAAGCCCTGCACACAGCAGGAATAATTCCTGCCTTGATCTCTGACTGTCGCAGTTCACACAGCCACAGAATACTCTCGCCTTTCTCTGTGGAAAACCTAGCTGTTGTTCAGTTATATGAGGCATAAGCTGTTTTTCCTTAAACAGCTATATACCCAAGTGTCTTAAAAATTAGCTACTGAAATATTAGCACAAATATCCTGTTTCCTAAATATACAATGAATCAAAATTTCTGCTTGCTTAGAAACATCCTGTTCTAACATATCTTGTGTTTTGTACTTTTTTGGGGTTGTTATTGGTTTGGTTTTTTGTTCGGTTGGTTTTGGTTTGTAGGGGTAATTTTGTCCTCAGAGCCATTTTTTTAACTTTGTTTAAAAATTTATTAATTTATTGAAAATGAGGCAGAAATGTTGGATGCTTGCTATCAAAACTGTTCTACCATCATGTTACACAGTTTATGAAACTGTCTTTGCACAGATATTTGTTAAGAACATAAACCAGTCTCTTGATGTGAACCAAAAAGACATATAACTCAGTACATCTCTTCTGTCAACGGCCAAGATCAGATACAGAGATGAGTGTAATAGGACAAATATATCATGAACCTTCTTCCATTTATTATTCCCAGCACTGAGACTTAAAGATCCAGGACTTGTTGTATTTGTGTACTCTCGTAAAATACACTCTGGTGTACTCCTAGAACAGAGATTGTGGACCTATTCTACACTCTGTTATTTTCTGTAGTTTCTATTATAGCTCTATAATACTACATCTGGAAATTGCATAAATATCTGGAATTGCTAAAAGTGGAAGAAAGCTCAAGTACAAACGACCGAAAATACATTTTGCAAAAGAAATGCTGTTAGCTCCCGTTGGTGTTTGACACTCATCACTTCTCCCTAATCTCACATTTTCTAACTTACAGGAGGTGAGTTAAAACCCTTTATAAAGGAAGTGTTTACTGACCCTCTCAGTTGACAATATGCTTGCCTTGACAGAAATAAATGTATATGGAATGAGAACAGGCAGGGGGAAAAAAAAAAAAAAGTGCCTAAGTGGCAATAAAACAAATGAAAAAAGAAATCATGTGTTTGTGATGCCATTTCCAAAGGATGGTTTTCTAGTTCCCATTTTGCTTTACAAATGCATGCTTATATTGCCAAATTTCATGGAAATGAGCAGCACAGCCATTTAAAAGACATCAAATAAACATCCTTTTTTATTACAGTGAAATGCAAATATCAAGTCTTAACAAGTAAATCTAGGGTCTGTAATTTTAAAACAGCAATAACAATAACCTCAGGCTATGTTTTCATTTTGTGGTTGACTTTATGAGACGCAACTGTTATTTTTGTGTGGCACTTCAATGAGTCAGAGGCATGCTCATTCCAGTTAAAACAGTGGCAGTACTTTTGATGGAAAGTCAATGATTATTGGTAAATCTAATCATACTGTCCATCACACTCCTGGTGACAAGGTTTTAACCTATTTCAAATTTACGTATCAGTGTTTGCAGAAACATTTCTCAGAAGGATTAAACCTAAGAAAGAATACAAGTGATAGAACTCTGTAAGTAGAAAAGCTCTAATAGATTCTGACAAAGCCCAGGTAATTATAATGGAGGTTTCTTAACAGACAGTTAGAAGATAGCAATGAATGCTTTGCCTATCTATGGCTGCCTTTTCACAGTCATGCAAAAATACACCTCCATTTCAAGAGAGTTTTACAGATAGGCCTAGCCGCCATACCAGTCTCGAATAAGTGAAGAAGACATAAAACCAAAGAAATTCTGTCCCTGAGATAAATAAGACATCGTTGTCTTTGTAGATGGAAAATGTTTATTAATTTTATTTCCTCAAATACAGGAAATCAGTATAAGCAACAAATACTTACATGCACATTTGACTGT
Organism: Oreocharis arfaki; assembly: GCA_013398015.1. Lineage (NCBI taxonomy): Eukaryota > Metazoa > Chordata > Aves > Passeriformes > Paramythiidae > Oreocharis > Oreocharis arfaki. The sequence continues at coordinate 232,790 of VZRR01011619.1, forward strand.
GATTTCCAGCTGGAACTAAACTGATGTAATAAAATAAATCTGATAAAAGTTTGCAAGCTGTCAGAATTTCAGAATAACTGAATACCTTAAAACAACGAAACCAACTGCAAAACAGTTTACATTTGGGACTTATAATGGAGAACAATGTGAAATTTTGTTTAGAATATTCTTTAGAACTGACAGCATACGGATGCTTTGAATTAGTAGCCAAGGAAGAGTAAAATATTCAAAACTGTGTTTAATACTGCACAGAATTCAAACACCTTTATATCTCAATCTTTTCCTCACAAAAAGGAAGGAAACACATTCTGACAAGACATTCTGACAAGATATGATATAATCATCCTGCTAGATTCAGAAAGTCCAAGATGATCCAAGTGATGAGTTCAAGATCTATTGCTATTGCTGTTACTGTAGTTAGAGACAGTTTTACTGACTTTCTTCATATTCAATTTTTATTTATAGTCAATTTTAAGGGTCTAAGAGAAACGATGGTGTTCTATGATTCTGCATGTATGATCTGTATCGATTCACCATAGAAGTTGTTTATTCTTTAGCCTCCCAAGCCCATTTATGTCTACGGGATTTGTCACAGACAAAGCTATTCTCCTAAATGCCTAAGTACAAAGTAACCTGTATGACGGTTAGAATGGGTGACATGCCTATCACACTGGCCTTGCTCCAGCTAGGACAGCGTTAATTTTTGCAGTAGACAAGAGGAGGCATTGCTAGGATCTGGAGATTGTTCTATACCACCTCACATCATACTCCAGGGAGAGGAAGGGGTCCTTTCTGGGAGAGGAAGGGATCCCTTCTGGATCCTGTAGTAGGAAGTGAGCAATTGAGCAATGTCAAGGCCTACATGATGAGCACTTGGATGGGAATAGTTTGCCTCTCTTGTACACACTTTGTGATTAATATTGTTGCTGTCACTCTTGTCTTATTTCATTGCTGTTTACAGTAAATTGTTCTTATCTCAACACATGATCATGATCTTTTCTGTCCTCTACAGCCTGGTGTAGGGGGGAAGGGGAGGAGGGATTGAGAGGAGAATAGTTTGGAGTGTTTCGATGGGAACACTAAACCGGAGAACACATATTTCTACACCAAGACATACTTGTTTAGCAGAAAGTGTTTTTCTCTACTAGTTAGAAACTCTCTTTCAAACATCCACCTAGCACCCTTTGACACATGCCAAAACTACAGAAGCACTGAGAGAGATCTAACTTCCACATCAGGGGGAAAAAACACGCACCTAACAAATTCATTACGATGCAGGTAATGTTAAGAGTGGGCAATTTATTGAAAATTCATGGCAAATCAATTCCATCAGCAGCAAAAATGGGAAAACCACAGCAAGGCTCAAGCACTTACTGAAGTGTGTTATCCATTCCTATATTATTGTTATGTTATGAAACAATGTGTCCAAGAATGGAAAGTTTTTCCCTAACAAGGGAAAGACTAGCTAGACTAACTAGTTCTGCCATTGAGTACCCCTCCTCATACTGGCCTTTACTGGAATAGAAGAATGCAAACACAGCAATTGCCCATTTAAAAACATCATGGTATTGGGTGTCTATTGTGTTTCAAATATGATTCTGTTGATAAGATTCTGCCACATCCTTGCCAAAACCAATTTGTGTACAAAAAAGGAGCATAAAGAAGTATGATAACAGGCATCCCAACCTGCATTCATAGCTTGATCATATGAAATTTTTAAAAAAGAGAAATAAATTAAGTATTTTTTCCCTAGACTTCACTATCCTCATTTGCCTTAAAAATGCTATTTTATTTCATGCATAGGAACTTCATTTTTTTCTACCTGGAGAAAGTGATCTTGAAGCTTTCGTATTTATTTACTGAGTAATAAAAATAATTTGTCTAGCAACACTTTCTTAAGATGAAATGAACTTTCTGTATACTACTTTGGACTTCCAGTAACTTAAATTCTGTTCACTGACATCCACTCCTAGATTCTTTTAAGTACTGTGCTGGTGGTATTTCAAAATATGAACACTACCACTTGACTACAGGCCTATTATGAGTATTTAATATTTGACCACTATTCCTTTGAAATATATAAATATTTGTTAATGAAGACGAAAAAAAAACCCACCGGAAAACAGAAGTCCTACAAGATCAAACCTCCAAAATCCTTAATTTTAATTATTAAAACAGTCAATTTATTTTTAAACTTAACTTACTATTTCAAATATATATATTTACATTTTCTGAGCATCTGGAAATAACTATGCTACTGAGACTGTATGTATGTTTCCCTCTTACAGGCAGAAATAAATTAAATATAATGATTTTAGAGCAACTGAAAACAATTTATTTGTGGATTCTTGCCTAGACTCTTCTTCCTGCCTCCAGTTCACCTAAAAGAAAATCAGACCAATCATAATGACTTACTTGAGAAGCAGAATTAGACATATGTTTCAGACATCAGAGTATAAAACAGCCTATATTAGTAGCTGAAGATGAAAGCTAAACTCTTCTCAGTTATGTTCAGCCTCTAGCTTTACTTCTGCTCCGCCCTCTAATATGAAATCTGCAATAAACCTGTTCATGAGGTTACCTGCTTTATCATCTTCGTATTTTTAACCTAAAAATCCAACCTTAAATTGATTTTTACTTACTGATGTACTATTGCACCCTTCTTTTCTCACATGATAAAATCAGTTTCAGTAAATTAATGTAGTGGAGAAGATAGACTCAGAACCCCACAAAGTAATTAGGCAAGGGTGTGTTAAAAATGAAGGCTGGAAGATTATTGCTTGTAAAGAATCACAGAATCAGCTAGGTTGGAAAAGACCTCTGAGATCAAGTCCAAGCAATGACCAGACACCACCACATCAACTAGACCACAGCACCAAGTGCCACATCCACTCCTTCCTCCCAGAACGGTGACCTCCGCGGCAGCTCACTCCGAGATCAAATCACCCTTTCTGTGAAGAATTTATTTCCCATGTCCAACCTTAACCTCTCCTGGCACAGCTTAAGACTGTGTCCTCTTGTCCTATTGCTGATTGTCCCAGAGAAGAGTCCAACCCTCACCTGGCTACAGCCTCCTTTCAGGGAGTTGTAGAGAGTGATAAGGTCACCCCTGGGCCTTCACACAGGTCCTTTTTTATTAGGGCAGTCTCTCACTGACTTCACTGCAGTCTGTAGTGCTGCCTGGGGTTGTTGTGGCCAAAGAGTAGGACTGAGCACTTCGTCTTGTTGAACCTCTTGCCATTTTCTCTGCCCATCTCTCTAGCCATTCCAGGTCCCTCTGCAGGGCCTTCTGCTGTTCACCAGACTGATGCTCCCACCCAAACTTGTGTCATCCCCAGGTGTGCTAATGGTAGATCCAAACCCCTCATCCAGCGCACCAATAAAAATACTAAGCAGGACTAGGCCCAACGCTGATCCCTGGGAGATACCACTAATGGCCAGACACCAACTGGATGCAGCACCATTCACCACCACTTCTGGAAAGCTCCTCCTTGATCTGAAAATTTGACAGGTAGGACTGGCACCTTCTACAACAGGTATGAGGCCCTGGAAGTAGAAAGCTACACAACTGATGAGGTGGGCAAAGCTCCTTCTGTGATAGACGGCCCTTCGGCAGCAACACCATCTGTAAGCTGCATCACGACCTCCTCTGTTAAGAAGAAAAGGAGGGTAGCTGCTCCCCTGAACAGGGCGCAGCTGGCAGACAGGACTCAACTCACATGGAAGTCTGCTGTCTCCCATGAGCCCAGCTGTGGAAGGTCTTACCACAGTTTTCCCTGCCATCAATCATGGGGACCCCGTCCCCAGTGACTGGAGCTCCTCCTTTGAAGAGGAGTCCGTGGGTAGGGCTGAGGTTTAGAGCCCTCCCCTCCTTCCAGGGAGTTCTGCAATCCTCGACACCCCTTTTGTTGTATGAGTTGTCTGTATCATTGTACCCCCCCTGCGGAGTTTTAATTGAATCCTGGATCCCCAGACCCTCCCTACAGTCGTGTCCCGTTGGCTGTTCCCCCTTACCCCCGCCCAAGTTCTGTGCCCCTTAAAACCCCGTGCACACCCCGTTCTCCCCGGAGTTCTCCCTCCGCC